>APFE030301447.1:7081-39471 GCA_000404065.3 Pinus taeda
CGAATTTGGAGGACAATTGGGTCTTCAAATCCTGGATAATTTCTTTGTCATTTCCAACCAACAACATATCATCCACATACAAGACCAGATAAATAACACGGTCACCAAATAATTTAAAATACACACAATGATCTGCTTTGCTTCTGGTGAAGCCAAGTCCCTGTATAAATGTATCAAATTTCTGATACCACATCCTTGGTGACTGTTTTAACCCATACAGAGACTTCTTTAACTTGCATACTAGTTCTTTCTTACCCTTCAGCACAAAGCCTTCAGGTTGCTTCATGTAGATTTCCTCTTCCAAATCCTCGTGAAGAAATGTTGTCTTCACATCCATCTGTTCTACCTCAAAATCAAAAGCAGCAGCAACAGATAAGAGTAAGCTAATAGAAGTTACCTTCCTTGGCAACAGGAGAAAAAATATCACCAAAATCAATTCTGGCACCTGGGAATAACCTTTTGCTACCAACCGAGCTTTGTATTTCTCCACCTTCCCTTCTGCATTTGTCTTCTTCTTGAACACCCATTTGCTGCCAATGGGTTTCCTTCCAGCCGGCAACTCCACCAGATCCCAAGCCTCATTTTTGTGCAAAGATGCCATTTCATCAACCATGGCCTCTTTCCAGAGTTTTCCATCCTCTGTATCTACTGCTTCCTTCATAGTTCTGGGATCATCATCAGTAATAGATAAAGCAAAACTTGAACAGAAAGCAGATGGAATATACCTTTCTAGCTTCCTTCTTTCTCAAATTGATCTTCTCACACCCGAGGTTTGTGGCTCTTCATCTTTTGATTCCTCCTCTATTGTAGAGTCATATTTCTTCCTCCTTTAGCTCAAACTCTATCTTCTCAGGTTCGTTTGGTTGGACTTCATGTTTAATAAAATATTTTACCTCTTTGAAAACCACATCTCGGCTGTACACAACCTTCCTTGTTACTAGGATCAAAATCTTATAACCCTATAAACCATCGTTATACCCAATAAATATGCACTTTTAAGATCTACTATCCATCTTGGTTCGTTTCTCCTTTGGAACATGTACATATGCATCACATCCAAATAGCCTCAGATGTGAAAGAGAGGGTTTCTTACCAGTCCATACCTCTTGTGGAGTTTTATCCTCCAACATTGATGAAGGTGATCTGTTGACTAGGTAACATGTTTTCTCCACTGCCTCTGCCCAAAATTCCTGTCCTAACTTGACACCACTAAGCATGCTTCTTGCCCCTTCCATCAACGTCTTGTTCATTCTTTCTACAAATCCATTTTGCTTAGGTGTATATGGAGTAGTCTTTTGTCGTGCTATACCACACTTCTTATAGAATTCTTCAAATTCCTTGCTGCAAAATTCTCCACCGTTATCTGTCCTTAGCACCTTTATCTTCTTCTCTGTTTGGTTTTCCACTAGAGCCTTGAATTCTTTAAACCTGTCAAAGACTTCAGATTTCTTCTTAACGAAATATATCCATGTATTCCTTGAGAAGTCATCTATAAATGATACATAGTACGCAGACTTACCCCATGATGGAACCTTCAAAGGTCCAAACACGTCACTATACACAAGCTCTAATATATGTTTCACCCTCTTACCAACAGAGGGGAAACTCACTCGATTCTACTTCCCATATATAAAATTTTCACATAAATCAAAATCCAAAGAGCTATGACTCATACCTTCTACCATGCCTTTACCATGAAGTATTCAAAGGCCCTGCTCTCCAATATGTCCAAGCCTTTGATGCCACAACATGGTCTTCTCTCCAGAGACCACTAGATTTTCTACTCCACTTTCAAGAACCACAGAATTGTTGCACCCATCAACAACCGTGCTACCTTGAAGCTTGTACAGAGTTCCAATCCGAACTCCCTACATCAATAGTAGTGCTCCTAGAACCATCTTGTAGGTATCCTTCTCGAACACTATTTTTACACTTGCATCATCGAACTTTCTTCCAGATTGGCTAATGCAGGAATATGCAGAACACTTGGAAGTGTTCTAACCCTTCCACCTTGCAATTTCAACTTTACTTTTCCGCGACCAACGATTCTAGCCTTCCTATCATTCCCTAAGAAGACATCACCACCATCATATTTCTCATGCTTTCAGAACCACTCTCTATGGGGAGTGAAGTGAAAGGATGCACTTGATTCAATCAACCACGCCTCATGATCTACATGTGTACTTGAAGAAGCCAATTACACATCCCCACCTTTATCTAAGGTGGTTTTCGCCTCTGCAGAAGGAGCATCATCAAATCCCTTTCCTTTATCAAAAAATTTAGATTTATAGTCCCTTTTGTGGTGCCCTTCCCTTCCGCATTTCCAGCACACCACCTTTACAAGTTTTCCTGGATATTTAGATCTCCCACTCAGTGACTTATTTTTGTTTCTGTTCTGGGACTGTCCTCATACAGACAAGGCATCACCATTCTACCTCTCCATATTTTTTTGTCTCATCTCCTCCGCCAGTAAGGATGAGGCTATTTCATCAAACTGTAAGGTAGTTGCATTGCTACCTATTACAATAACCAGACTATCCCATGAATCTGGTAGAGAACACAACAAACTGATGCACTTACCTTCATCTGAGATTTTAATATCAACAGATGCTAACTAACTTACCATAGTATTAAATGCATTTAGACTCTATGTCATCAAGTCCCCATCTTTCATCCTCAGGTTATACAACTTTTTCTGTAGGAATAGTTTATCACCAGAGACTTAGATTGGTACAAAGTCCCTAACTTGTACCACAAAGCCTTCGCCATAACTTCCCCTAATACATTCAGCAATACTGAATTTGAGACACATAATTTTATTGTGCTCTTTGTCTTCCGATCCAACTTCTTCCATTCTTCATCGAGCACTCCCGTTTGTTTAGTGCGTAAATCTACCACAATCCACTGATATTTATCCACTAACAGATCCTCCGTCTTGAGTTTCCACAGCCCAAAACTCTGACCATTAAATTTCTCGATCTCTATCTTTCCACTACTCACCATCTTCTTTCACCACCAGAATCGATCTCGTAGATCTCCCACTGAACAGGGTCTACCACAGGCCCGAGCGAAACCCCTTAGCAACAAAGGCATCCCCTTGAAGCCAAAAAGACTCCGATACCAAATGTAGGTTTTAAGCCTGTACAAAAAATTCCCTGCATAGGAATTCTGAAACATAGAAAATAAACAATGCGAGAGCATAACACATAAAAAACATATACATAGAGATTTTTCCGTGGATCCCAAAATCGGGACTACCAGCATGATTTTTCATTATTTTCCTTTGAATGTTACAATACATATTTATACACGTTGAAGCATCCAATACCATGGACCGAAAAACCATCACGTCCAAAACCATGGACCATGTTATCACTTAAGAATTCTAATTCCCAAACTGCTCACATTAGTTTGATGGTAAAGATTTGGTGCTAGTCTAAGTATGAGTTTTTGTTTGCCTTAGAGTCTGAGTCTTAGGAGTCCACTAGGCATTCTCATTCACCTCTAGTCTCATAATTCGCACAATTTCCATCTGTCAACTCTGTTCAAAGGTTATTATGTGCTACAAATCTCTTTAGGTGATTTCGTAGCGCATAAGTTAGTTTTAGGTGTTTTCGTAGCGAAACCCGGTCTAGGTGATTTCATGATGATCCATAGAAAATCTCACCCAGCTATCATATTTATCAGAATCCTCATCATTAGGTCATTAGCTGTCTTGGTATGCACAGGATGCAAGTTTCAAAAAGAAGAAAAGAAAGGAAATACATTTATGAACTCCAAAGTTTTATTATGAAAAGGTAGTCAACTTCCAGGAGGTCTCTAGAGCAACTGAAAGCACATTTTGGAAAATTGAAAGAGGTTTTTATTCCTAAAATACTGAACTAGAAACAAATCCTTCAGTTTCCTCAAATACATCATGAGCTGGGATAAATGGATGACTAAACTTGCGCTACGAAACTGCTGTAGGTGCAAGTTTTTCACAAGCATATTTCTCTGTTTGACACCTGTTTTTCAAAGACACATTTTGGGCGGTAGGGAAGGTGTTTCAAAAAAATAAAAGAGGTTTTTGTTCAGAATGGATTGGTTCACAAAAGCCTCCTTCAACTTTTCCAAATACGTTTTGTGTGAGAAGTTATGAGCTCTGTCCCAAGACCTATCTTTCAGCCAGAACAAGAGCTTATATCTCATGTCATCTTCACGTTGCAGAGACAGCTAAAAGGTTAGGTTTGTTAATAATCTCAGATGGAGTATATGCTCATATTGTCTTTGGTGAGAAGCCATTCATTCCAATGGGATTATTTTCATCAACTATACCAGTAATTACTCTTGGGAGCACTGTGGAAACAACAAATTTGAAGGAGAAGTTAACAAGGCTCGCTACATGCCCCAGAATTCATTTTGTCATTGCAACGAAGACAGTGAGCTTAGATGTTTATGTGTTTGATTACAGCAAGCATCCTTGAAAGGATCCTCAAGAAAGGGTTTGCAATCCTGAATTGATATTGAAAGGTCATTCTAATGAAGGATATGGTTTGACATGGAGTCCTCTAAAAGAAGGTCACATACTAAGTGGTTCAAACGATGCACAATATGCTTGTGGGATATAAACGCTACATTTGGAAAGAAAATACTTGAGGCCAATCAAATATTTAAAGGTTCATGAGGGAGAAGTTGAAGATGTTTCATGGCATTTCAAGCACGAATACCTTTTTGGCTCTGTTGGAAATGATTGCCATTTGCTCATATGGGACATGTGTACACCTGCACCTAACAAGACTCAACAATCAGTTGTAGTTCATCAGAGTGAGGTTAACTCTTTGGCCTTTAATCCGTTCAATGAGTGGCTGTTGAGAAAAGAAAGCCCAAGACAGTCAGAGTTTGGTATTGAAACTGTGATTTTTGGAACAATTTAGCAGTTTCGTAGCGCGCTACGAAACTGCTGAAGGTGATGATTAAAGCTCAGCAGTTTCGTAGCGCGCTACGAAACTGCTGAAGCTAAACAATCCAATTTCAATTAACCGGTTTTGAATATGGGCATGAATTTTCAAAGGTGAATGTCTACAAGGTATGCATGGCATCAACTGAAGCTGTTAAGATTCAACCAAGTCAAGGCAGGTGGAGATAATATGCATACGAATCTTACTTTAGATTTTTGTCATAAAGTGAGCATATTTACCACACTTCAAGATATCTGGAACAGTTTGCAAGAATTTTGGTTTTCACATATGTAAACGGTGGACAGTACATCCAGGACGTGGCAGTCTACTCCATTTTGGGTAATTAAAAGATAAAGGATGCACTTCGTTGAATCTGAACATCTTGAGGCAAACTAAAGACCGGTACACAGGGGGTAGTTTCCTAAGTTTCATGGCATTGGAAAACATGTGACATTGAAGACCAACATGGAGCCTTGAAGATCCATCACAACCATAACCTAAAAGGAACCAAATGTCAAAGAACGAGGATAATTGTAGACCAAGACTGTTATGGAATTAGAGTCCTATTTGATTTAGATATCTAGAAAGTCTAGTGGAAGTTTGTTATATTTAATAAGCAGTTAAAAGCTAAATAGGTGTCATTAAAAGTAGTTCTCGAGTTCCTTTAATGTAGAAGGAGGAACTCTATATATAGAAGGATGAGAAATGTAATATAGGTTGGAAAATTTATGAAAAAACTCTAATATTTGGCTTATGTAATACTCTATTTTGGTAATGCAAGTTTGGCTTTGCTTCTCAAGATTCATGAGGGATTTGATGTTCAGAATGTGTGGTATTGTTCTTTTCCTAATATTTGCAGTGGTATGAATGTGTAATCACTTAGAATTCACTTAAGGTGCTCTAACTTCCTGTATACATTCATAGACTGTGTGGTCCTATTTGAGTTGGTATGTTCTGAATATGTTAAATGCTGAATGCCCTAACTTCTATGTAAGATTGAAACCATTGTCTTACTGAAATGATGTTGACCCCATAAACCCAATGGATAGATTTTAATTGTGTTTCCACCATTCATATTTTATATTCATTTCACAAGAGTTAGCCATCTTAATTACAATTGAAAAAATCATTAACCCTTTTGAGAGAGCCCTCTCAGATTGAAGAGGCTAAGCTTCAGCCTAAAGTAGGTTTGAAATAGTTACTTGAAGTCTTCCTGGTCAGCAGCCTTCTAGGGTCAGATTTTGAGATAACAGACCAAAAACCATCGTGTCCTAAACCATGTGCGAAACTCATGCACAGAACCATAGGTGGGTCCTCCCAATCTAATACAGGGTCCAAAACCAAAATTTTCCTGGGCACTGCCCTAAACCCCATAGAGTGGGGTTACCTGCACCCCTCAAACACTTGTGACTCCCCCTGCTACGCAATTGGCACAACGAAGGGGAGGCTCCGCCCCCCTTCTAGCCCCCCGGTTAACTACGTGGGTTAGTCGTGGAAAGAACATAACACAACCCAACATCCAAAATATCCCTTTTTTTCTTGCCTGATACTCAACAAGGATCTTAATCAACCCACAATGATAGGCATTAACCTCTTTAGCTTCAATTTTTTTTTAACATTTTCTATCATTTTAGTCAAGATCTTTGAAAAGAAGTAAAGAATATTGATTTTACAGTCTCCCTTGATATGTTGAAGAAATTTTATATGGTAAAGGTACCCTATACTATGCCTATTGTCACAAGTAAAATATTTCTGGATGATCACAACTAATTCTGACCAAGGCTCTTTGAACCAATCCCTTAAAATTCTTTTTGTCCTATCAAAGATCCCTTTCCTTTGTTTTTCTAGGAAAAATGTCCATCCTTTCTCCTTAAAATGTAGACTTTTATGATATTCTTCTCCTATTAGAGGAAGTTATAATGCTTGAGATATGAGAGTAAGATTCACTGGTATAGGAAGTTCACCCAGTTTAATTTGTCTGTTTTCAAAATTTTCTATGAATTCTTGTGTAATTCTATCATTGTTGCCATTAAACTTCCTAAGGAACTCCAATAGTCCTGCTTGAAACAAATTTTCCACTACTTCCTTACTCCAGTTTTCTACTTTGAATTCTTTGGGTTCCATTTTTGTTTCCATTTGCATATGCTCTATATACCAATTTATATAACCTTGCCTAGTAAATAATCTCATTATAAATATAACAAAAAAATGTTTCTTATTCATGCAATAATAATATTGGTAAATGCACTTACTAGATCTCCTTAACTTTTGAAAAAAAATGAGATTACTTCCTTTGCTTATAAATCTTCATTTTTCTTAATTGTTGCTGCAAATAGTATCAACATAAGGTTCTCTGTTTATAAATCTGATTGAAGAAAGATTCTAACTGTGTAAAAAGACCCAAAGAAAAATCTCCATTGTAAGAAAATCTATCGTTGTTTTTGAAAATCGTATTTCCTCATAAAACTTTATGAAAAAGCCTCCTCTATTTTGGAAACTGTGTATTGTGCTTTTGAAATTACATTTACTGTGCTAAGTTTTTGACAAATATTGCATGAGTAAATTGTGGTTTTGATACCTGAACTGCAAGAAGAGTTTGTAGAAAAACTTGTAGAAGCCTCTTGTTAATGATTTGTCTTCCCTATGTAAACATATAGTTTCAATTAAACTCATTTCTAATATCTCGAGATATCGTGGATTATACAGGTGGCAGAGGATTTTGAAGATGACAAATCATTAAAAATCCAGAGTTGAAGTCATATTTTTCTCCCATTGTGACACATCTTAAATAAATATAGAGTTTAACTTTTTCAAAATTGTTCTAGTTGTTTGAGGAGTCTTTGACACTTACCTTATCACTTAGAGTCACTGTGTTAATTGAGGAATTATCTGCGTATTTTGTGGACTTTTTTGGAGCTCGACACAGAGGAAATCCCAATCGCTTTCTCCTTCCTCAAACAACCAAGTTACTTTAAATTCTCTATGCAGTACAAGGTTTTCCTTTCCTTATTTCTCCACGCTACTCGGGGTTCTTCTTCTCCTTATTTCATTACACTGCTCTTCAATTTTTCACACTACTTTTTCACACAGTCTCTCCATGACACAGGGTTTACTCTTTATGCATTTGCCTTTACTCTTTGCATTTTTTCCTTTGGTTAGAGCTTCATTACATTATGGGTGAATCTGTAATATTTCTCTCTGTCTTTGATTTGAGTTTGGCTATGATGATGAAGGAGAGTACGTAGAGTCTCTGTCTCTGTCCCTTTAAAATTATTTTGACCATTTCATTGTTTTAGCTATCTTGTCCATTTTTTATTTGGGCTGCCACTTATGTTAATGCATCACAGTTCATCATGATTCATTTAATTATGACTGTGCTACCTCTTGTACAACCTTTGACACTTGTTTTATATCGCTAAGTTCTCATCATAGTGTGTATGCTTCGAGTTTTGAATACTCATAACCATTAGAAACCCTAGTTTATGATTTCATATTGTTTGCAACCTTAGCTTATGATTTTGTATTGCATGCAAGCTTAGCTCATCATTGTTTGTTTATCCATCATACTTATATACATGTTTCATATTCATGTTTTTATCATTGTAACGTTTTTCCTTTTTCATCATATACTTATGTATTTGATTTTGAAATGCCCATAGTTTTAGGTCATTTCAAATCAATTTTTCTTCATATTTTTACAATGATACTAACTTCTTGTTTTGTAGATGCATTAACTAATCTCTCAATTTGTATAGAAAATTTCTCCATGATGCAACAATTTTTTTCAAAAGGAGATGTGGCCAACAATATTTGTAAAAAATTGCAAATGATATGATTGAGTAATGAGATGTGAATGTATGGTTTGGTGATGAAATGTAGTGTGAATGTGTCGTTAAGTGATGAAATGAATGAATATGTAGGGTGATATAGGATAATGTACAATGTACATGGCTTGAAGTATTGCATATTCAAATTTTAAACTAAGTTATCAATCTTTAGAAAAGAATTTAAAATCAAAGACTTTAAGAATGCTTTTAAACTTACAGTACTTTTCCATTTTACTTGATAGTTCCTTGCCAATGCTTGATTCTTTTGTCAGCACTTGACGTTTTGAAAATGAATTCTTGTCAATACTGGACTATAAATAGATTCTTGTAGCCGCTTCTCAGGTTCCTTGTAGATGCTTGATGTTGATTTGAAACATGTCCCTTCTGTATGTGATTTTGATCTTCTTTGAAATGGTCCCTTACTGATAAATGTTGATTTTCTTTGCAATAGGTCCCTGCTATAGTACAACTTCTTGATATTAAACCATTGCATGGTTTGTTGAATTATTATGAATCTCCCCCCTTGCTGAGCTTAAGACTGGTCCTCAAATCTTTAAGTTTTTGGAGGATATCCTGTAAAAAAAAAATGAAAAATGTAAAAGAGAGAGTTCATATTAGCCAAACAAGTTGGTTTTCTGATACGAATTTGAGTTTGTATTGTGTCAGTATCCTAGATTTTCACAACCAAACTCCTTTATTATTTTTTAATCTTCTTTTTTTTATTCTTTTGGAAATAGGGATGGCATATTACTATGTTGTTCCAATACTTCCATATTGTCTTCTGCCGAAACACTGATCAGAAAGTCTTCTTTATTGATAGGTTTGTTGTAAACTTTGAGTCTATGTCCATTAAGTAGAAATGAAATTGCCACTTCATTGATTTTTTTATCTTGACTGCTCCATTGTCAAATATTTCTTCTATTTCATATAGTCCAAGCCAATGAGTAGTGAACTTAGCTTTGAAATCTTTGTACTTGGAGTAAAAAAGAAGTGCCTAGTCTCCCTTATGAAAATTTTTGTTTTTGATAAATCTCTCATGCCATTTGATTATCTGTTGTTGTACTAGTGAGGTATGTTCAACTTCCTGTTGTCTGATCTCAGCTAGTTCATTCAGTTGCATAAGTCTCTGTTGTTGATCTTTTGACAGATCCAATCCTAATTCCGCTGCAAGTTTGAATGTATGAATTTGAAATTTGATTGGTAATAGAACTTCTTTATCATATACCAGTTGATATGGATTGAATCCAGTAGTGTTTTTCCATGTGATTATGTATTCCCATAATGCTTCTTTTAGTTTGTGTGACTAATATTTTTTGTTCATTTGTATTGTCTTTGTCATGATGTTTTCCAAAACTTTTTAATAGATTCCACTTTCCATTTGCTTATGGATGATATGGAGTAGACTTTCTATGCTTGATTTTGTATTTTTCTATAAAATCTTGGACAAGTTTAGAAGTGAAATATGTTCCCTGGTCTGTAATAATCTGTCTTGGAACTCCAAATCTTACAAAGATTTCTTCAAAGAGGAAAGAAACCATTGTTCTTCTATTGCTCTTGCCACTGCTTTTGCTTCAATCAATTTTGTAACATAGTCTGTACATACTAAGATATACTTCTTTCCATTTGAAGGCAGGTTAATTGGTCCCACAAATTCTAGGGCCCATTGTTAAAATGGTTCTATAAGTACTTGTGGTTTCAATGGCATATCATTTGATACTACAGGTCTTCTAGTTTTTTGACAACTATCACATCTTCTGCAATATGTCTTTGAGTCTTTCAAAATTGTTGGTCAGTAGTAGCCAAGTTTGAGAACCTTGTATGTTGTTTGTTTATCTACAAAATGGCCACCACATGGTTCATCATGACATTCTTTTAGAATATAATGAATTTCATCTTCTCTCACACATTTTCTTATCAAAAGATCAGGGCTAGTATAAAAGAGGTAACCATTGACCTAAGTATATCTAGCACTCTATTTAATTCTTTTCTACTTTCTAGTGAAACAAGATGGTAATATTCTAGATGACAAATAATTTGCTATATCTGCAAACCATGGGGTTTTAGCTATTACAACAAATAGATGTTCATTAGGAAAATTGTTTGAAACATGGATAAGATCATCAAGAAAATTAAGTCTTGACAAAAGATTTGCCACTTGATTATCTTTTCCTGGTCGATCTAGAACAATGATATTGAATTCTTGCATTAGAGACAACCATCTAGTAATTATGCGATTAGTTATTGCTTTTTTCATTAAATATTTAATGGATAAATGATTTGTATGAACAAATAATTTATAGCTTGTTATGTAATGCCTAAATTTATTGACTGCATGCACAACAACTCACATTTCCTTTTTGGTTACTGTGTAGTTTAATTCTACCGAAGTTAAATTTTTTCTTATGAAATAGATGACATAGTTAAATTGATTTTATTTTTGTCCTAGAGTTCCTCCTATAGTTGTTTTTGATGCATCAGTAGATATGTGGAATGGAAATGACCAATTTGGTCCTCTGAGAATGGGTGCTATAGACAATTTTTCTTTCAATTTTTCAAATGCATTTTGAAAATTCGTAGTCTATTGAAACTTAATGTCTTTTGCAAGTTGTTTGAACAAGGGTAAAGCTATTTTGCTAAAGTTTTCAATGAATCTTCTATAGTAGCCTACATATCCCAAGAAAATTCTTACCTCTTTCTGTGTTTTCAGTGGTGTTAAGTTTACAATGACTTGTATCTTTCCTAGGTATACCTTGATTCCAATACTATCCCTTCAATTAGCATCATAAAACATTTCTCATTGCTGAGGGATAAGTTTGTCTCTATGCATATTTTTAGAACTTTTTCAAGATTATTTAAACAATCATCAAATGTACTTCCATAAACAGTAAAATCATCCATGTAGACTTCAACACATTCATGTATAATATCCACAAAGATAGCTAATACTACCCTTTGAAATGTAGCAAGTGCATTACATAGTCCAAAAAGTAAAATATTCTAAGCATATGTTCCCCATGGAGAGGTAAATGTAGTTTTATCTTGATCTTCTAATGCTATCTTGCTCTGATTGTATCCACTAAATCATAACTTTTTCCCTGCTAATGAGTCTAGTACTTAATTAATGAATGGTAGTGGAAAATGATATTTCAATGTTGCTTTGTTTAGTTCCTTGTAGTCTACACATATTTTCCATTTGCCATGTTTCTTTGTACCAAAAGTAGAGGAGAAACCCATTGGCTATCAGAGATAGGGTAGATAAATCCTACCTGTAATAGCTTCTACAACTCTACTTTCACTATTTCCTTCATCATTGGATTCATTCTTCTTTGTGGTTGCCTTATTGGTTTGATTGTTTCATCTATGTAAATGTGTTGGATACATGCTTTTGGATGGATTCCTTGCATATCTGTATAGTCCTAGGAAAAATATTTTGAATATTTCTATAATAATGCAACTACCCGTTGTTCTTGTGATGATTGTACATTGGATATCAGAGATAGGGTAGATAAACCCTACCTGTAATAGCTTCAGCAACTCTTCTTTCACTATTTCCTTCGTAATTGGATTTATTTTTCTTTGTGGTTGTCTTATTGGTTTGATTGTTTCATCTGTGTAAATGTGTTGGATACATGCTTTTGGATGGATTCCTTGCATATCTATATAGTCCCAGGAAAAATCTTTTGAATATTTCTGTTATAATGCAACTACACGTTGTTCTTGTGATGATTGTAGATTATTACCAATATTTAAATCCTTTTCGGGATTGATTTTGATGATTTTTCTTTGAGAATTGGTAATTGAGTTGATAGGAAAAATGATTTCAAATGAATTTTGTAATGATTGAATAGTACAATTTTCCTAAAAACATTGATTCAAAGATTATTTGTAGCTTCAAATTGTGTTATTCTTAGCTGCTCAGAAATATCAGGTTCTGAGATAAAAGGTCTATAAAATCCTCATTTTCTTCTTCTCTAAAATCAAAGGCTTGATTAGTACTTAAAGCAGGTAGAGTTTCTTCTTATTGATCATTAGGCCATGATAGTAAACAAGGTGATTGAGAAGGAGGATAGAGTGTGATATGTTTCCTTTCATCTCCATGTGTTATGATCATTCTTCCTAATCTGCATCTAATAAAGACATCTACTGTGGCTAACCATGGACTGCCAAAAATTAAAGGATGACCTCCTAGATTGGTTTTTGGTTGCAAGATGAGAAAGTCTACTGGATCTTCCCATGAATCCAAAGAAAGAATGATGTCCTCAATTATTCCTTCTGCTACTACTTTAGATCTATCTGCTAGTTTTAAAATTGTAGTAGTAGGTTAGATATTTGGCAATTTTAAATATTTCATAGTTTCTATTGTCATGACATTTATAGCAGCTCCTAGATCAATGAATGTTTTAGGAACTGGAAAATTATTGATTGAAATGGTAACAATAGGTATCCATGGATCAATATATTTCTGAATTGTTGTTTTTACAGACATGAGACTAGCTAGTTTTCCAATGACTTGGATTGTGGGTGGATTTCTTTTCTTTCTTCCAGTTTTCTTAATACATAATTCATTTATTGTTTTTGTATATATTGGAATATCTTTGATAACTTGAAACAAAGGAATTTTGACATAAGAATTTTTTAATTCATCTATGATATCAAATTCAGGGAGAGAAATTGAAGTTTTTTAATCAACTAACCTTTCTGGGAAAGGTGGTGTCTGAGGGATAATAGTTTTTCTTTTTTGAATTTGATTCCTTGGATTATATTTTTTAGATTTTTCTCCTTCTTCAATTTTTTCTTTTATGATTGGTGGAGAATATTTTTGGAGAAATTTTCTCGACCTCAATTGGATGTCTTGAATAGGAAGAATAGAATATGTAGGAAATAATGTTGTTTCTTCCACATTATAAGCTAGCCTCTCCACTTTGTTACTCGGGTTTGCTATTGGCTGAGATGGTAATTGAGTTGGTCTAGGTGGTGGCTGGTTAGAAGGTAGCTTAAGCTGTTGAGGTAGACTTAGTGCAAGCATTTATTGTTGTGTGAATGGATTTGATTGAGGGGATTGGTGGAATTGCTGATATGAAAATGATTGTTGAGGATATGGCTGTTAGGGATAAGATTGATATTGTTGAGGGTAAAATTTTCGGGGAGGTTGGGCTCCATAAGAATATCCTTGCCAATTTTGTGAAGTTTGGTTTTGGTTTTGTTGAGGAGGCCAAACCTGCCATGACATAGGAGTATTCCATGAATTCTGATACTGAAAATTCTAGGGAATTTTTTGAGGGAACTGTTGAGATGTACTTGCAAAACATGGTTTCCAAGCTCTTCTTGGTGTAATATAATAAAATACTTTCAAGTTTCTTCTAACTGGCCTGCTTGCAACTCTTTTAATGTTGGACAATTGTCTGTAACATGATTTTCCTTACAAAATTCACAGACATGTATATTATTCAAAGGAAATTCTCGTAAAAGATGCTTCTTCCTACACTTAGGACAAAAGATTGACATTGTTTGTTCTTATTGTTTTTATTTTCTATTTTCTTTGAATACATCAACTTGTGTTCCTAAGGTTCTCAAAATATCTGTTTTAAAGTTTTCTAAAAAAACTCTCTATTTCTGCTCTTATCACTCTTGCTATTGTTGATTTAGAAGCTCTAAAAGTTATAAATCTTTTTCCTGTTTTGGATCTACTTCTAGAGTACTTTTGACATAATTCAACAATTTCATTGAATGATAAGTATGAAATATCTTCGTTACCCATCATATTGAGAATATAAAGATACTCATCTCGTATTCCTTTAAGAAAAAATGTTCTAATGGTATCAGGATTTAGAGAATGGTGTTTGGATTTTTGAAGGTTGTAAAGAAATAGTTCCAAATATTCTTCCAAACTCTCATTTTTTTGTTGAGACATTCTAAAAATATCTTCTTTTGAATCTCTAGGCCTGCAATAGGCTTGATATTTTGGAAGAAATTTTTTCTTCATTTCTTCCCAAGAAGTAATAGAGTGTTCTCGCAATCCCATAAACCAATTTAATGTAGCTGCTTTAAGAGTAGCAGGAAAAAGATGAAGCTTATGTTTATCGTCAGTATAATCATAAGTTCTACATAAGATATCAAATTAAAACATGAATGAATTAGGATCTTTAGAAGACATTCCATAGAATTTTGGTAAAATTGAAGGTGGAATATTCTTCATTTTTACCTATTCTCCTAGAATTTCTCTAGTATCTACAATTGGAAATCCAAAAGTAGCTTCATCATTTTCTATTTGTACATCTTGTATTCTCTTATGATCATATTCTCTTTTGACATAATCTTTTCTTTTCCTTTCTGCTTCTCTTCTTTCCTCTTCTTTTCTTCTTCTTGCCATTTTTTTTGATGTTTTTCGTATTGTAACCTTTGTTCTGGAGTGAGGGTATTTGATCCTTGCCCTTCTTCTGCTATATCTTTTTCAATAGTTTCAAATGTTTTTGTAACAACTTGAGATTCAAATTTTTTTATTTTCTCAAATATAGGTTGATTTGTTTGTTCAAGAGTAGGTTGATCAATTTGTTTTCTTGTCTCCCTTTGTTTTCCTCTAGAAGATGTTTTTACATGTTTTTGTTTTCTTTTCACTTCATAAGCTAACAAAGTTTGTCTTTCAACAAGAGTTAACCTTTGTCCTGAACACTGTTTTTCCTCTAATTCTTCAAAAGTTGGTTTTCCAACAATTGGTGTAGTTAATACAAATGGAGATAGTCCTGCTTCTACCAGTGGTTTAGTAATTGGGGGGTCTTGTTTTATGTATCTACTTTTTTCATCTCTTTGTCTAGGCATAAATGACCATAATGAAAAATCCTATTTCATTTTTATTGTTTTTGTTTTTGCTTTTGTTTTTTATATTTTTATTATGTTATTTTTTAGCTTCCTATTTTGATTAACTTTGAATATGCTTCCCCAACAATGGCACCAAAAATGTAAGATCAATTTACTAAGTAAACTAACACATGCATTTTAATTTTCAATCCGGTTTTGTAGACTTGGAAGCATGTCCAAAATATATGGATTTTAGGTGAAATCAAATTGGGAAGGCAAGACTATAAAGTTAAAAGAAGTGCATATCACAAATATATCCTAAGTTTTAAAAGACTAAAAAGTTTCTTATTCAAGATGTAGCAAGCAAGAGAAGAGGCTCCTAACTTAGGAGGTCTTGGTTGTCCCTCCTCACAGTACTATCCCCAAGAAGAGAAACTAAAGAGAATTGGTTTGTAATGTGTAGATAATAAGAGAAAGTCTCCTAACTTAGGAGATCCTGGTTTTCCTTCCTCACAGATGTACTCCAATAACATCACCATTGCATGAAATAAAACTGGAATTCAAGAAATAATACAAGAAATGCAAAAAGGATGATTTTAGCTATGATTCATAACTTGATAGAAAGAGAATTTAACTTAAATTCTTGTTTTTCCTTTCATATGAAATTTTGATTTTAAACTAACATCATCCCAAAATAACACAAAAAACATCACACATCTAAATAACTGAAACAAAAATTTGAAACAAGAAATATTGAAATTACAATTATGCTAATGTAATCAAAGTGTACTTAGCTTGGTATGGGGGCCCTCCAACCTTGCTTTGTACACGTAAGGAACTCTCAACTACAACTAAATTATGAAAATATCCATAGCATGAAAAACAACTTAGAACAATATAAAGTATTCTTGAAATTATCAGAAGGTCTCTAATAGTCTGAATACAAAACACACATGAATGGTTCATAAACTCAGTTTAAATAAGAAAATTATCAACAAACTTAACTAAAATAGCTCTAACAGTATTTATCTATCCTAATCCATCCATTCAGGTCGAACTCATTAAGCCTAGTTCACAAATTTAGGCGACATCCCAAAAAATAATATTCTGCCCCTTTTTAATAGGGATTTCCGAATGACAAGTCAAGTTTGACCAGCGTTGACTGGGCTTGTGTTTGCTGAGTTTGACCTAACCAATAGGTGTTCATCCATCCGTGGTTCCCAAGCTTTCCAAATATGTGATCATCTCTTGCCCAGGTGTCCCGTACATATGAATTTAAAGGAGTTATTATGGGAATTTTTAGTGCAACCCAAATTTACTCTTAAAACCCAATTTTTACAAAAATCTCTAAAAATTGAAAAACTTAATTTAGTTACCTAAATATGAAAAATAAGAGTGAAATGAAGCATATGTAAGTGAAATATGATGAAATATGGTGGTAAATGGATGGGTTTAGGATAGGCAAAAATGACCAAAAATTAGGGCCAGCAGATATGTTTTAGCGGAAGTTGTTTTGAGTTTCTTTTTCCAATTTTATAACACCAAAAATTTCCATTATAACATCCTCTAGAAGGTATTTTTGGCCTTTTAGTTAGAGAGGGATGGCGATAGGAGATGCAAAGCCTTAGGCATAGTGGCCTATGCAAATTTTGGGGATAACAAGAGAGAAGTCACTCCTCCAATGCCTACACTTAAAAAGCTTTAGCTTGAAACAAAAAGAGAAAACTTTTAGACCACTGCAACCATAAATTATTAGCCCAAACACATGTGTAATTAATGGACAGACTTGTAGAGAACCAACTAACAAGACCAAGGCTTAGAGTTTTGATGTCTTGGCCTTGTAACTCTTCAAAAAGGAGCTAGAACACTAATGGATAAGCCTAAAAAAGATTATGTATGATGGATCTAGCCCTCTAATGGATGCGGTTAGGGCTAGGAAGCCTAATGAGGCTGGCGACCTAGTGAGCAAGAGGATTTAGGCCTCACAACTAAGGCCTTAAATGAATAAGATATGATGAGATTCACCTTCTATCCCTTCTTCCAAGGGAATTGGGGCTTGAAATAAAAAGAATTTAACCTCATAAAATATATTTACTTCAAGCCATAATGAATTAGAAAATTCCAATGGAAAATTATCAATAAAGATCACTTGGAAACCCTTGAGATAAACTCCTTTAGGTCTACAACCAAAGGGATATTAGGGAATTTTTTTTAAAGCAAGTGTATTATCATAAAAACCCTTACATCCTAGTTTCCAAGGCCTAGTTAGGCCTGCAACAAGGGCTTCTTGTTTGATTAGGCTCGTGGCCAAGCCCGCAAGGGATACAAACCCCTATGACTAAGGAAAATTAAGACTCTAAACCCTTCAAATTCATTAAATGAACACAAAAATGTTTTTTAAAGGCCAAATAAATAATGAAATACATAAGAAACACTTGCAACAAGCTTCACATGTTAGAAAATCACATAAAATCATAAATTTTCAGTGAAAAATCCCTCCTAGGGATAACAACCTCCTCTTTTAGGCTAGGTATTGAAACTTGGAGAGGTGGGTATGTTAGATCTAGGCATCTAGGCCCTATATCAAGCCTCAAAGCCTAAATGACCTTGCTATTTTCCTTGTATGACTCCTCCTTAGGCCTCTATGCGCTAAAACCGTAGTTGTTTAGGCTAGGAGAGGACTAAGGCTTTTCACAATAAATAGAGCCCAAGAGACGACATCTAGAAATTTTAAAAATAAAACCCCAATCTATTATTTACAAATGAGACAAATAATATATGAGGGATAGAAATAATTTACAATTTATTTACACTATTCACAATTAAAACCAAGCTCTAGTTAGAAAATAAAATCTTTATAGCCCAAGAGATTTTAAAATAAGTGATAGATTTTTATTTTTATTTTGATATATCAACCCAAACCTTGCAAAATGAATCGTTAGATAAGCTCAGAGTCCAAAAAAAATGCAATCACGTTAAATTCCATGAACTTGGGACATACCCAAGGGCTGAATATTTGAAGATATCTACACATAAGATATATTATTAGTCTCATAGGGGATTGATTCACACAAGAAGTATAGAGATCTAGAGATACCTGCCATATCTTTTAGGTTCAATGTGCTTACTCATACCTAATAACTAAAGCAATATACTCGTGCTAATAGATAATCCAACCGCTCACTATGGAACAATAATCTTCAATTAAAACAACTTGAGCATTAAAATAAATTCAACACATACCATGAATCATCAAGTGAGAATACACCTTGAATTGAAACTGAAAAGACTTTTATTAATGAAGAACTTCCAACAAAGCTTTTCTTAGTAAAAAAAAATCGATTTGGTGAGATAAAGATACAAAAAATAGCTTGAAAGGTTCCTTATATAGGAAAAATGAGAGGGATTAACCCCTCCAAGTGGAAATACCAACTAGTTGCATTGATCTATGGCTTGATCCTTGTCAAAATAATTTGATCCCTTGTTTAGTTGTTGCAAATCTCCGAAGAATCTATTTTCCTTGTTCATTGTGCTGGAGGGTCAAACCTAAACTTTTGCACTACTAGAGGACCTTTAAAATATAGAATTATTGTTATGCAGAATTCTCAACTTCTTTGTCCAAAAAAATCATTTTGCTGGAAAATAGCCTTCTCTGGCCCAAACAAATTTCTAAACTGGTCCTTCCTACCTTGGAATTGAGGCTTTTATTTTTTATTTTAATATTTTCCTTTGAAAATAGCCTCAAATAATTTTTTGATGAATTTTCCACTTGGACAGTGATTAATTTTCCCTTCATTTTATTTTTTTTGGATAATTTTTGGCTATTTTTTTTTTCTAGAAATTAAAATTAGAAGACTCAAGAGGGGGGATTAAATATTTTTCCACCCTCTAAGTGTTCTAAGAAAATATTTTGGTAATGGTCAAATTATGAGGAACCATTCACCAAAATATTCCTAGATAACACTTTTACATCAAGATATTACAAATTCAACCCTTAGAAGGGAAATGCACACATAATCAGATTCTTAAGACTTCAACCAAATTCTGTTTCAAGACACATGATCTAGTATGAGAAAAATACATAGACTCAATAACACTAGGACTCACCTAAGACCTCGTCAATGAGCTTCACCCTATATTTTGGGTACATCTGAGAGAAAATCTCTCCCAATTATCCATGTTTACAAACATATATAATTTTTTGAGGTTAAACAAATCCCTAGAGTGAAACCATTTGAGAAGAATTATAGGCCTACCTAGGTGTTGTTACATGGCTTAATATTCATACTAGAATCATTTTTACATTATGAAAGCCAAATTTAGATTATAATGATTATATTGACACAAAAATTTTGTTCCACTGTTGTATACCTTGCTTCTTGCATTGTTGACATGTGCATCATCAACATGTGGCTCTAGTTGGGGACACGTTGCTTTGATGAAGCAATGTGAGAGTATTGAATCCTGTATCTAAGAAAAAAAAGAAAAAGCAAGTAGATATCCATTCTAATATATATCAAAATAATCATAAACATCATCAAATATATCTGAACTGGTGGAATAGATATCCTATTCTAACAATACATTATAAAAACATGAAACACAATTGTTGCAATGAAAATATTCTAATGAAAAGAATAAAATGTATCTAAGAGGGTAGGGTTAAAGATACTATATAAAATATGCCCCATGGCATCAGATGTCATCCTTGAGGTCCAATCCAGAGAAGTTGTTTTGTCACAAGTGGATGCGTTAGCTGATTTTCTGATGTACCTTGTTGAATCTGGGTTCTCTTCGGATGTTGGATTTTCAAAATTGTACTGAATGGACCAATCCAATCTCTTCCTTTTCCAATTCATGAGATGTGATGATGTGGAGTCTCAGGCTTGTTCTTCCATAGGCTCAAAGAAATCTGTCAACACTGCATTATATTTTGTATGTTGTCCTTCAACCTCTATATCATTAGGCATCCTAGGATCTTCAACATGATGTCTTCTTTTGAATTCTTTGTAAAGTCTGATGATACCACCCTCATAATCAACATAATACAATTACAACTAGATGCACCCTCCAATATGTACTGCAAAAATCCTAGATAAGAACATTCCCCACACATCATGAACATCTATAACAACAATTTCCATGGTGATTATCGTGTATGGGAATGATGCCAAAAAGACTTGTAAGTCTTTGATCACACCAAGGAATTCAATATTCTTTGAATCCATAGAGAAGATATTATGATAAGGCCTTGATATTCTTAAATTTAGTTGCTCCATGACTCTCTTAGTCATGACATTGGTTGAAGCCTCGAAATCCAATATATAATTGTGCACTAGACAATAATTCACCATCAAAGTTAAGAAGAAAGGATGATGATATTCATTCATTATACAACAGTTTAGGTCCTTTAACTTGATTTCCTCATCCTTATGTTGTGCATCAACCTTATCTTGTGAGATATACCCATACCCTTTAGAAATGGTGTTATTTGGGATGGAATATTCAATAGATTAAGAATAGGGACACACAATTTTGATTTTTCTTATTTATGTGACATAATCAATTTTCAAAGTTCATTGATTTGTTTTATAAGCAATATGTTCCTTATTCTACTCTTTATCTTTCTTACGATAAGTATATCCCTTACTTCTAGCAATTTCCAAGATTTTCTCTTGAGATCAATTTTCTCCACATAATTCTGTAATTGGAGCCTTTTCATCACTAAAATTTTTGATGGTGAAGGATGAAGGAATCATCTCTAGTGGGAAAGGGGGGACATTGATTGATCACATTGATTCCCACTTGACTTTCATTTAAGATTCTTCTGGAAAAAGAATAAGATATTTTGTCATGGAAGATTTCACAAGGATGACATAATGACATAGGTTGATCAACCACATTTGTAGACTCTAACGGATTTGGTAGTCTCTTCTCAATTGGAGAATTCTTGTTTTGCCATGCAATAGCCATGTTATTATTATTTCGAGGATGAATATTCTGAGCTTGTTATATTAACATTTGAATCAACCTAGATTGTGTTGCACTCATCTCCCTAGCATGTTCAATTTTCATATCCTTGATTAACTGAGTCAACTCTTTAATAGGGTGATAGCCAACCTCTTTGACTTATTTTCCCTTAGGCTCATGAGATCGAGTTGGACCTCTTTCAAAACCAGAAATCTCAGAGTTTCCAGATGTTTTCTTATATTTTTCAAATTCTTCAGCTAAAGTTTGGGAAAATTTTAAGTCAATTAGCTTAGCACATCTCAAATCATAAGAAGTATCAACACTAAGTGCATCTAGATAATATTCATATAAATATATATTAGTCACTACAAGGAAAATACCTTGTAGCAAAGGCTATAACGAACGCTTTTAGTGTTATAAAATTGACAAAAATTGTCAAAAAAACCTCTGCTAAAAAATATGTTTGCTATAGTAGATGTTTTAGTGGTGATTTTAATGAAACTTCATAACAAATGAAAAAATCTAGGTGGCCAGAGGTTTTAGCAGATGTTTTTTTTTTCATTTTCCAATGTGCTTCATGGAACAAGTAGCACTGGTGTGCTACATATACAAAAGAACATGGATACATACTTAATCAAAAGCACTGAGGTGTTGAATCCAAAGAACATTGATGTTTAATATATACCACACCGATGCTAATAAGTAGAAAAGCTCCGGGGCATTCATGTAAGGAATGACACCAAGGCACACAAAAAATAATTGTTGTGAAGATGCTTTTGTTTCAACTTGCAACACTATTGTGTATCATTTGTATAAATGTTGTGATGAATTATTTAAATAAAAGGACCGATGCTGTTATGTTTCATAATGCACCAGTGCTAATAGACAAAAAAAATCCCCAGGACATTTGTGTAAGGAACGACACCAAGGCACACAAAAAATAATTGCAGTCCCAGTGCTTTTGTTTAAACTTGCAACGCCGATGCATGTCATTTGCATAAACAACCAGTGCATTTGTTATATAAAGGATTGATGCCATTATTTTTATTAATGCACTAGGGATTGAAATAATATTTTGTAGGACCAAGATGTTAATTCTATGAATGCACTAATTGCAAACAATACCGATGCTTGAAGAAATAAATGCCTTGGTGCTATATTTTTCTGAAAGGCACTAGTCATGCAAAATGATGTCATCATAGTGATTTTATATAACATAGTGCATCAATATGTTTTAATGTTATGAATGCACCAGATTTTCGTATGAGATTTTCTCTATTTTGGAAACATCGACTTGTGACAGTGCAATTATTGTAATTTTTAAAATCCATTATTCATAGAAAAATAAAAATATATCTTTTTTTGTAAGTCAGAAAGATATATTATAAAACAAAATATAGTACAAAAAATCTGCAGTTGCAGACTGAGACCTGAGGAAGACAGGCCAACAAACACTAGACACCAGCACTAAGATAACAAGAAACTGTAAAGTTCAAAAAGCAAACCGCGCATCACGCAGGGTGGAATTGCCATTTAACTGCTACGCATAGCGTTAACACAAACTAATTGCGCCACTGTAACTAGAAAACCTTCAGGTGATGAATGAGTTACAATCCATGAAGTCCACCTAAACAGTCATAAAAACAAAATAGAAAAGAGCAGATAGCCCCGACTTACTGCGGGGGCATCCCGAACCTGCTTGCAATATCCAAACCCTGTTCCAGGACGAGCTTGTCCGCTCTTTCCTGCAGGGAACAATAATTGTGAATTTCCTTCAGCGGTTCCTGCTGCTTACCAGCAGAGCTCCGGGGATCCAGACTCAGCGTCTACAGAAGAAGTTTAATAAGCAGAGTTAACTTTTTGTTGACAGTTTCCGCCACCTCATGTACTGCCGAAATTTCGTTTAACGCCTCACAAATCTCATACAGACCTTTGAGTTGGGCTTCAGAGATGGGGTTCTCCCCTTGAGAGTGCTGGTTCCCTTCATCCTTGGATTCTAGAGCTCTCGCCAAAAGGGTCTTAATCCTCCAACTCTCCACTTGAGTGCACACGAATTGCGTAGCTTGCCTAGCGGTGGTGCCCGAGTCCATCAACCAATCGACCTCCCTTGCTATGTCCTCCACTGTGCGCGACCGTTCCTCCTCCTTAACTGCAGCTTCCATATCAGCAATTCAACATTTGTTTCTCGTTGTCAATCGGGTCTCATACATGCTCCTTGCAGTCTAAATCTCCTTGTTTGCATATTTGCCTTGACAGCTTCTAGTATCCATGTTGCCCTGGTTATCCATCTCTTGATGACCAACACGGAACCAAGAACAATAGAAAACCAGAGTAATCTCCTTATAAAGAGTGATGGAAACATTGATCCCACTGTTAGTTAAATAGCATCTCGCCTTGAGGTCTCCCAAGCTGAGCCTCACCTCCCGAGATGTCGTGGGAGTACCATCCTCATCATTCCCGTTGATGGCCGTGAATGCTACGTGATACCTCCAGATCTAATAATAAATATTGCTTATACCTAGATGAGTGTATTCGTGCCAAGAGTCCATCCTGCTGAGGAGGCTGCTGCAGTAGTCCCTTCGATATATCAAATTGAAGGTATAATCTGTGTGCCCCTTCTGTTGCCATAAATGATGTCGCCGATCTTGTCCTTTCGCCCTGTGCCAATTTTCACCTCTCATATCGTCTCCTGAGTGTTTCATTTGAGGGGCCGTAAAATTCTACCGTTTCCCGATTAAGCCCGGTTTAAATTGCCCACGTCTTCTCTTGCTAGCTGTGAGCATCTCTCCTTAAGACTCGGACTGTCCACGTGCTCCCAACAGTTGTCCCATCCCCTGTCTTGGTTGTAAATGCTGTAGTTTGCCAAGTAATCAGCCAGCCCATTTTCCTTACGCCTCATCTTTTGAAAGACTAATCCTTTCATTTTGCCAATTAACTGTGCAATGTTCTCCGTCACCTTGGCTAGCCTCCAGTGTCTCGTCGCTTTGCAGGCCTGAGTGCCTCCCTGAATTTTATTAGCAACTGAGATGACCAGGGACGAGTCGTCTTCCACCACTGCATTACTATACTGTAAACTCTTTAGAATTCTCAGCCCTTGTTCTAACGCCGCGAACTCCATCTCATTGTTCGTGCCTTCTCCCAATGCCCTGCAGTAAACATGCACAATTTCTCCCTCCTGGTTTCTAATAACACCTCCTATGCCATCTTTTCCAGGGTTGCCTCTGGAGGCACCATCAAAATTCAACTTCAGACCTCCCTCTGGCGGGCAGTTCCATCTGTTGACCTCCGAATTTGGTTGTTGCTGGTGTGTCGGCTTTGTTATGCTATGGCTGGCTTCCAGTTGAAAGCATCTTAAGATATGTAAGTCCCGAGTCGATGGCTTCTCATTGGGATCCACCTTGCATTTCATCTCAATTAATTGTTTAATATTCGTTAGTATGGTTACTTTTGAATGCTCAGTATTTTTGTGTTCATCCTGAAATACCCTCCTGTTGTGCTCTTTCCATATTGTCCACAATAAGAAGCCTGGTATGGCTTTCCAGATGTTATTGACTCTCTGGTTTTGGGAAAAATTGTTTTGCCAGTTTAGAATCATATTTTGGATGGACTCTCTGTCATGATCTGATTTTCGTAGAATTCCCTCCAACCAGTTCCATAAATGGTTAGCCCATTCACAAGAATTAAATAGGTGGTTTATAGTTTCTTCTTCTCCTAAGCACATTGGGCACCTGGATGGTCCACCGAACCCTTTTCTGCGCAGATTGTCCCAAGTCAGGGTTTTGTTCCGCATTAGTAGCCATAGGAATGTTTTAATTTTCGGCCAAAAAAGGCTATCCCACACTTTTTTGCACCAGGGCACTGCTTCCTCTTGTTCTGCCTTGACTATAATTTCCCTTGCTTCTTTTACTGAGAAATTCCCATTTCCTATCATACCCCATCTTAGCTGATCTTCTTCCTCTGTTATCCTTATCTTTCTTTTCAGAATTTTACTGTTGAGTTGTTTTGTACTTTCATTTCCCTCAATGTTGTTGTCATCGTTGAGATGTATCCATTCTCTCTAGTGTGCATCTCTGCTGTTTTGATCCCAGTAATGGCAGACTCTGTTTCTGCCTTCATTCTAACTGATCTGTTTGAGATGGCTTAGCTTTGGGGTGTCCAATTTTGGGAGGTTCTACCATGCATCTTCCCAGAACAGGGCCAACCTTCCATTGCGTATTTCCCAGAAGCTATGTTCCTACACTAGGCTCCGATTTTGTCTTGCAAGGTTCCATATGGGCGAGCCCTCTGGAATCTCCTGCAATCTTATGAGATCCTGATGATTGCAGTTTGGGATGTATTTGTGTTTCCAATGTCTGGCCCATGGCAGATTGGGCTCTTTAATCCATCTCCACCATAGCTTAGCACCGCAGGTCATGTTGACGACTGATGGATCCACTAGATTTAGTCCCCCCATATATTTCGGCTTGCATAATTTGTTCCAGGCTACGAGCGCCCATTTTCTTTGTCCCCATTCCCGCTCCATAAAAAGGATCTTTGTATAGCTCTGATTTGATGAAGTATCCCCTTGGGAGCCGGTAGCATGGATAATAAGTACTGCGGTATAGCCTGTAACACAACCTTGCTGAGGATTAATTTTCCGTCAAAGTTGAGCCCCCTGTGCATCTAGTGTTTGCATCTATTTTCCATGTTGGCTATGATATTTTCCCAGTGCACTTTCTGCCAAGGTCGGAGAGTGAGGGGAGCTCCTAAATATCTTGAAGGTAACCTACCTATCCGGAAACCTAGAAGTTGAGAAAGGTGAGCCTGAATAGCTTGATGAGTATTGAAGAAGAAAATCGTAGATTTGGAGAAATTGATTTCCATTCCTGAGGCTCTGTTGAAGAGATCTAAGATTCCCTTGAATGCCAAGGCTTCTTTCACTATGGGGCTTCCGTGTAACATAGTATCATCCACAAACTGCTAATGGGTTGTAGCAGGTATAGACGGGATTGGTTGAAGACCCTTGATTACCCCTTCAGCTTTCTTTTTGGCTATGATTCTGCTGAGACCCTCCATGAGGATGATGAATAGGAAAGGGGATATAGGATCACCCTGTCTTATTCCTCGCAAGGGTGAGAATGGTTCAGAGGGGGCTCCATTAACTAAGATCGAGAATCTTGAAGATTTTATGAGGGCAAGAATCCAATTGACCCAATGCTTGCAGAATCCGAAAGCGTCCAGAATAGCTTCAAGGTAATTCCAGCTCACCTTGTCATAAGCTTTTGATAAATCAAGCTGCATTAACATCCATGCTTTTTTCCTTGAATGGAGAGCGTGGATCATCTTTTGAGCAAGAATAATATTATCTAATATCTGCCTTCCCTCTACATAGCCCGACTTCTATTCAGAGATGATGCCCAGAAGAATGGGCTTCAGCCTGTTGGCAATAACTTTTGATATTATTTTATAGATGACATTGCGGAGAGGAATAGGTCTGAACTTTTCAGGAGTGTTGGCTTCCTCTACCTTCAGAATGAGCACTATGAAGGTCGAATTACTGGATTTGAGAATGGTTCCAGAGCATCTGGAGTCCTCTACAACATCCCAAACATCCTGCTTCACAATATTCCAGCAAGCCTTGTAAAAATTGATTGTAAACCCATCCGACCCAGGGGCCTTATCATTTGGCATGCTTCTGACCGCTTCCTCCACCTCTTCCAATATGATTTCCCTACTGAGGGCCCAGTTTTACTCAGAGGTAACAACTTTAGGAATGGATTTGAGAAGTTCCCTAATGGCTTCCCATCTATTTATCTGTGGTTCCTGTGCTATGGAACTGAAATGAGCTGAGAGAAACTCTGATATGTCATGGTGGTTCTTCACTAACTCCCCATTCCCATTTCTCATCTCAAGAATTTTGTTTGAACTTCTGTAATCGAGAGCAGATCTGTGAAAAAATTTTGTGTTCTGCTCTCCCTCTTTTAGCCACTAAATTCTTGATTTTTGCCTCCAGAGAATTTCTTCCTGCCGACATCGACTGTGCCACTGTTGAGTAAGAGTTTTTTCCGTTTCTATAGACACCTCACTATTTTTCCCAGCTGCCCACTCTCTGTGAATTTGTTCCAACTTATCTTCTATGAGGGTTTTCTCCTTGAAGATATCTCCAAAAACTGTTCTGTTCCACTCTTTTATCTTGTCTTTAATAAGTCTTAATTTCTTCTGTAGATTAAAAATTTTGGATCCCTTACCTTCCAGAGGTTCTAGCCACCATTTCTCTACCAGCTGAAGTAAGTTGGGATGATCCAACCAAAATTTTTCAAATATAAAGGGTTTATTCCTTGGTGTACCCTGAACAACAACTATGAGCGATATTGGCCAATGGCCCGACCCTCCACTAGGAAGGATGTCTGACTCTGCCAGGATACCATCCATAGTGATGCTCTCCGAAATAAAAAATCTATCTAAGTGAGAGGCTATCATTCTATTTCCCCCTCTTCTATTATTCCATGTGAAATTGCCACTCTTGGTATGAATGTCTACCAATTTAGCGTTCTCAATGAAACTAGAGAAAGACTCCGCATCTCTGTTAAGTTTCCTTAGACCTCCTTTCTTCTCTTGAAGGGTTGTTATCATGTTGAAGTCACCCCCCAGAATACATTTGGACATTGGATGCCTAATAGTAAGTCTATTTAAGTAATTCAGAAAACTGATTTTATCTTCTATCTTCTGTGGTCCATAAACATTTACACATAGAAATGATTCATAATTACCCGTGGGTTGCGCTTCCACAGCAATGAAGTGCTTGTTCGCTTCTGCAGATAGTATTTGAATTTCTCTTGTGTCCCATAATGTGGCTAGGCCTCCTTCTCTGCACTTACTTTCAACTTCTAGAAATTTTATGTGCCTTCCGATCTTCTTGGTAATTCTTGTCATACTGGAACTGCTACATTTGGTCTCTTGTACGAACATAATTTCCGGTCTATATTTCTGGAATTTGCGTTTTAGTAGTCTGTGCTTTGCTTGGCTGTTTAACCCTCTTACATTCCAGGATATGATCTTCATGCCAAACTTGAGGTATTATTGAAAGGACGGGAAGGCGCTAAGAGCCTTCCCGTTCCCTGAGTTGATCATTATCATTCCTAGCTCCCGCAGAGCTTCATTGCTTGTCTTTCGGCCCCTTTTCTTCTTTAGCCTTGAGCTTGATGAGTTCCATAGAAGACTCTTCGGGTGGAGACCATTTCCTCCTGTGATACCTAGATTCCTATGTTTCCTTTATAGTTATGCTTTCTGCCTTGCTGTAAATAGATCACTGATTTTTTTGATTTATTCTTCCGATGCAGTTTCTATACCTTGATTTTTCAAGTTCTCCACTATGATAGGTAGATTCAACCCTGCCCGGGCTAAATCTTCCTCCATCTCAATGTCCTCACTTCCTCCATCACTAGTTAGCATGTCTGTATCCTCCTCCGGCTCTTCTAGTTGCTCCCTCATTTGGATTTCGTTATTTTCTTTGTCCTCTTCCTCTTCTTTCTTGGTTTGTTCCTCCTTGTCTCTTGTCTCCTTATCCGCTACTTTGGTCTTCTGTGTCTCCTCTGAGTCTGTCTCCACATCCAAGATTTCGAAGGTATTGCTGTTGTTGTTTCTATCTGTTCCTGCTTTGTATGCCCTTCTTCTGTTGGCTCTCTTCCTTGACTTCGCGGTTGTAAAGTTGTCTTTTCCCTTATTTTCTTATTCTGTTTTAGGTTCCTCCTCCTTCTTGTTCATAGGGCATTCCCTTATTAAATGTCCGTGTTCATGACATTTACGGCATCAAAATGGGATCTTCTCATAGTCTATTGCCTGAAAATAATTCTCATCCCTATACTCAAGGCATAGCCCCTCATACAGTGCTCCTGATACATCCATTTCCACGCATATTCTTGCGTATGAGGTGTATTTCTTCTGCAATGTTGCCTTTGAGGCTTTGATGAAAGTCCCCAACTGATCTCCAATTTTTTTTAGAGCGTTCAGACCCCAATAGTCTATCGGGAGAGAGAACAAGCGGATCCACAGTAAAACCTGAGTAAAAGATTCTTTCTCTGGAACGAAGTTTGGTTTCCATGGTCGCATGTATAGACCAGTTGAGGCCATGAAATACGGGCCTCCATCGAAAATCCTGTCTTTGTCTTCCAGGTTGGTAAACATGACGGTAAAGAAGCCTTTGGCTCCCAAGTGTAGTTTAACATCTCCTCTGGGCTTCCAATGCTGTCTTATCCACTGGTAAGCTCTTTTAGCTGGCCACATTCCCATGAACTTACACATGACTGCATGTTCTGCCATGTGCTCTCTATAGGCTTGTATCTCAGGATCCGTTATCACAACTCTGAGACTTTCAGCTTACCTTGGTTTACAAATACCGTTTGTTGTTGAGTCTTTGTTGGGGTTCGAGCTTGTGTCCCCTTCCTTCTCTTTGTTCCCCCGCCTGTTGTCTGTGGGCTCCTCGTCTGCTCCTAGTTGTTTTTCCTTGTTTCCTGTCAGATTTTGTCCTGAAGCATTTTTGTCTTCATTATCTTCCAACCCCTCAACATCTTTGCCTTTGATTATCTTATTGCTACTTGTTTCATTGTCTTCCACTTGTATCTTCTCCTTGTTTTTCTCGCCGCTCTGCTTAAGCCTGTCATTCCCTGTGATTCTGACTCCCTCCTTTGCTTGCTGCCTTTGTTTCTGCATGATTATTTGTTTATAGGTGGGGGTCCCAATGGACCCCTCTGCACCCATCTGGACAGTCAGCTCTTGTCCCCTGCTTAACAGTGCTGCTATCCGTAATTTGTTCACTTCCAGCTCTGAAACAGTTACAGTTACTCAGAAACCCTCTTCCGCCATTATTTCCCGCCAGGTATCAAAAAATCAAAATATATCTTATAACAATGTTCATATAAATTAAAATTTTATTAGTGAATTTTTATATGATGTTTAGATTAATTTGTTATATTATCAGATATCACATATCTTCATTATAATATTTAATCATCCATATATTTAATTAGTGGCGTAACATTTCACAGCGACATTGGATAACACAATAGAATAAATTAAATGTATTTTATTATATATCAATAAGAGGCTTTTTCATAGAAAATGGTATTGTTATTGGTAACCCCTTGTCTTTCAACTGGGACATCATGTCCATACATTAAACAAAATGTTTGTCACAAACAATTATTTCAAAAAATACAAGAGCTTTCATTGATATCCAAATAGATCATCATTCTTCATTGGAACCATCGTTAGTGCTCAAGCTACTTCCATTACTTGGCTTATTTGGAAGAATGTTTTGTTGATTGGATCGATTGTTTTTGTCTACTTCATGTTCCATATGAAAACATAAAAAAAATGTAATGAGTGTATCTACATTGGTGAGAATAATGAAAATTGAAATAAATAATATACATCAATGTAAATTGAATAAAAATGTACCATACCATGAAGTGACTTATAAACTGTGCACATGGTTTCAAAACCAAGTGTCATGCCTTGTTGCAACAAGTATTTTGCTGGCATAGTTCCATAATTTGTTTCATGCATGTTTTAAACCCCATTATAAATCATAGATTTAATATAAAGGATTTTTTTGTTTTATTAATTATAAACTCAAAGAAGTAAGTCAACATAGATACTTATAAATTCCATAATTAATTTTTTATATGCCAACATATACTCACAACCCTTATTTAACCCAGTGTCAATCAATTCTTTCGATGGATATTTTTTGTATGTTAGCACCTATTTGAAGACATTCAAGAATGGTAGCTATAAAAAAACTTAAAATATACAAAAATGAAACCTTGAGCTTTTATAAGGAAATATTAACAATTACTCAAAAACTTTGAAATCAACAATTTTCTTCCTTGTTGTCCTATTTTTATGCACTGATGAGTTCCATTTTGTCTTCTTTTCTGCAAGAAAATATTTGAAAATTACTATTTAATAATAAATTAAATTTTTATATGTACAAATTCAATCATGATTACATACATTTGAAGCATGTTGTTGTTGAGATGGATCCCCCTGTGATGCAATTATGTCCATTTATTTGACCATCTCCTTGTACATTTTTTTGGATATTCCTACAAGCATGTTTTGCGTATCAACACGCTGACCATTTTGGATTTTCATAAGCATCCTAAAAAAAGTAATAAACTATTTTTATATTGATATATGAAAACTAAATATGAAAAAATAAATATTAATAAATTAATAGTTTGTAGTAATACATATACATATAATTCTAGAAAATAATTTTAATTAGGAATATTACCTTTTGAACGATTCTTTTTTGTTGTTGTATGTTTTTTCTATTGTGAGTGTGACATATCTCATTGACCATTGCTCTTTAAATGCTTCCTGTAGTTTAAATATAATTTGGTTCTTAAAATCATTGGATTGAATTTTATATTGTAAATGGAAATTACGTCTATATGTTCATTCCACTATATCCCTCATAGTTTTGTAAAAACAATTCCCCTTTCATTAATCTCTAGCACCACTTCAGATGAGCTAAGGACCAATTCATTGTCATTTACATGTTCTATAATTTTGTTTTCTTAGAATGACATATTAATCTCTAATTATCCTTTAGAATGAACCCACATGAATTATAGTAGTTCATAGTATACATGTTCTACTTAAGCTCGCCTTATTCTTGAAAAATGGTTTGAAAACTATATTGAAATTTAGATTGTGGTTATATGATTCTCGAGATTAATTTTAGATATTCACATAACTTTATTTCTAATTTTTCCCAAATGCAGGGACAAAATCTGTTATGAAACCAGCTCAAGAAAAGATAGAAAAGATAGATCAACGCCTTAGAATTCAGCCTCTTCGAGGGGGCAACCTCCTT
>APFE030301447.1:50496-66019 GCA_000404065.3 Pinus taeda
GGGACCCAACAAAAAATCCATAATATCAAATTTGAACTTGTTCAATATTGCTGATCAAGGTCATTCACGGAGTTCTCCCTTTCCATCTTCAGTAAGTTGGTATTTTATTTATATTTCAATTAGATAATTTAATTTATTTATTTTTAATCCATGTTAATTTTAATAAAAATGTATCCAAATTTTTAAGATCCTAATTAAAAATTGCGTTAAGATGCAGAAAATATTCCTCCATTTCAAAAAAGTTGGAAGCTCTTATCAAGAGCATCATATCGCAAGCAGTTAGTAGATGAAATTGGACAACCTCTTCACCCTTCTAATTGGAACCTGGCTTCTTCCAACCACAATCCTGGATCAGTAATGATAATAATAGTTTGGTATAATGTAATATCAACAAACCAATTACATTGATGTGCTTATTAATATCATTGATATTGTACTAATGACGTTCAGTATTTTTTGAAATTAGGATTCTTGTGATGATGAGTGACCCACCTACCATCTTCCGATGCACCTCACTACAACATCAACTCAAGAGAAAGATGCATTAAGATAAAGAAACAAAGAGGAATCATACAAAGAGTGGTTGAATCAACCACCTATTCAATTCCCACTAGGTTCAGATTCACCAATTAGGAATGATTACAACAATAATAGTTCTTCATCACAAGTTATCGATGGAAGAAATAAAATAGAGGTTGGTAAGGATGGCTACTTACGGGATATGATTTCCATGGAGGCAATGTTGTTAGATGCTTTCCAGAATGATGAGCTAGGGGATGATTCTCATATCAATAATACCTTATTTAAAATCGTGAAATATGCTTCCACCACCCCTCTTTGGACTTGTTCAAAGTCTACTCATCTAGGGATAATGATGTTATTGTACAACTTGAAAGCAAAGTTCAGCATGCCGAATGCATGTTTCTTGGAAATATTGAGGTAATTCGTCGACATGATAGATCAGGTCCCTTATATTTTGAGAAAACTTGTCACACAATCAACGTCACTAAAATTGGTCGATTTTATAAATGTTAAATATTAACATTGTAAAATTATATTCCCCAACCAAATGCATGTTATTTAAATATAAGGTTATTCCAAGTGATAATGTATATCAGGTAGCTATGAAGAGGCAAAGCAGTTGTTGAAAATGTTGGGTGTTGAGTACATATCATATCATGCATGTATGAATGATTTTATTATATATAGAGGATAATATGCATAAAAAGAGATATGTCCAAAATGAGGGCACATAAAGTACCGTAGTTAATTTTTTTTTTTTGGTAAATCGCATGGTCCTCCTCATAAGATATTGAGGCACATGCCTATAATCCCAAGGATTCAATGGTTATTTCATTGCAAATAATTAGCTATGTTGTAGGGATGGCATGCCTCACACATAAGTGAGTCAGGACTTATGTGAATCCCAACAGATTCAATAACCATGAAGCATATTTAGGATACATGGCCTGAAAAATTGAAGGATAAAGTATGAAGCCTACGACTTAGCATAGTCATGGATGACGTCAACCCATATTTCCTACAAAACAAAAACTATTCTTTTTGGCCTGTAGTAGCGATCAATAACAATAGCCCCCCATGGTTATATGTGAAGAATGAACATCTTATGTTGGCTCTCATAGTCCCTGGTAGAATACAAGTGAAGAATATGGATGTCTACTTACAACCATTGGTAGATGAATTGAAGGAATTATGGGAAGGGATACATGTGTATGATGTATCAAGACCCTTCTCAATAGAGAGGAGTTTTACATTGTATTGCATATGTGCTTACACCATACATGATTATCCAGGCTTAGGAGATTGCTTTGGTGAATTACATTTTTATTGATTTTTTTTATATACATAAAAATAATTTTTCACATATATTTAATTTAATTCGTTGTAATTGTTTTGACCTTCATGGTTGCTAACATGTCGACTTGTATACAATAATTTTGTAGGTCTTGTAACAAAATGGTATCATGGATGTAAATATTGTTGAATTTATTTGAAGTCTAGGTGATCTGACCACCTACAAAAGAAAATGTATGACTGCTCCAGGGTATTCCTCCCAGAAGAAAACCCTTACAGAAGAGAAACGTTTGCTTTCAATGGTAGACCAAAGATAACCCAAATGACTGTAATAATGACACCAACTGAATGGGTTAGAGAATATGAGAGAGAGAAGGAGAAGAAGCTTTCACAAATGTTTTCAAATGGGGATCCTATGTTCAATGATCCATAATTATCTGAAACTTATGTTGAGAAATTTCCCATTAGGATGAAAATGATATCTGTCTTTTATGAGCTCCCATATTGGAAGCATCTTAAGATTGCCCACTTACTAGATCCCATGCATATATTTAAAACGTTTCATCTTCTTCATGGAGGCACATATCATCGAAATAAAGTGACAAATTGGATGTTAGGAGTGTTTAGTCAATTTAGTGTCCTAAATTTCTTGCATGAATTATCAATCGAGGTTTGTAAACTGATGAAGTGTGATGCACTATATGTGCTTAGTTAACTTTTCTCTTACTTCGTTGTTTTTTATTTTTATGTTTGTTTTGGGGGTTTCTGTTCTTTGATGTCTAAGAATATACAATTTGTGAGAGATTTAAATGGATCTAATGAATTTTAAAGGAAAGGAAAGGTTCCTAACTTAGTCTAATCTCCTAAAAATGGACCAAGAATTGTTAACTAGTTAGAATCTAATAAGAAAACAGAGCATCTATCTTATCTTATCATTAGTCCTAATCCATGGATCTAGTTCTTAAAACCAAAAGTGATATTGATGCAGAAGGTAACTCAGTAATTGCATTCACTTAAACATTCAACCATTCAATTTTGGAAAATGGTGGAATTAATATCCTTGAAATGATTTTTTGGAATGTCAAGTGATGCAACTAAGTAAGGACCTGAAAGCAGAAAAGAAAAGGTAAAAGCATGTAAAAATAACAATGTACTGAGTAAATTCAATCACTGCATGAATTAGATATTTAACTATTTTAATTAGAATCATCATCATTTTGAAATGGTTTTGAGAACATCTATTAATACAGCTAATTGACGGTTCTCTGCTAAGAAAATGAGTAACAAAACAGTAAGAAAACTAAGCAATTTTGTATTCTTATTACTTCAATCTTCATTCAGTCATTTTTCCACAAAATATCTCAGAAGAAAAAGGCTGCACAATTGTGATTTTATCCTTACACTATTGGTTACAAACTGAAATGAACATCATTCTAAATTAGAGAAAACGAACTTGTGGAAAATAGAGTAATAGAGATTAAACTGAAAACAACAAGTGAAAAACCTCCTTCGGTGTAGGGGCTCTCTGCAACTAGTGTCGCTGAATGCTAGCTAGTTAAAGATGCACTTTAAACCACCATTGACAAAATGAAGTCTGAATACAGAGTACAACAAAAATCTTGTAATTCCTTCTAGCTTCTAAGTACCTATTGGTTTCATGCAACCAATTTTTCTCTTTCATAGCTAGTTTTTCTCTTAAAATAGTTATGTTATTGTTTATGAGAAAAATTTGCTACAAGTGATTTAATCTGAATTAACTCTTCAACGGAACTATTAGACTCTTGACTAGCTATGAAAGAGAAAATCAAGAGTCCTACTTCTTCTAGATAACATATTGAGTCCATCTTTGACCATGACTTTAGGCATGATTTTCTATTGATCTGGACCGAGTGAATAGGATAGAATCCACATGGAGATGATTCTGGAAATGCACATTTAGCCTATTTCTTTATTTGACACCTGTAACCTGCCAAACCATGAGAGTAGCTACGGAACCCACAGTTAGCTGCAGAATAGGCTACGTTATATAGATAATTTGCAAAAATTTATTAAAATAGCAAGAACATGAAAATATAATATGGTGATCATTTTAATGCTTTCCTACAACAAAACCTAGCATTTATCATTGATTGGATTTGTAGTTTTATGAGAAAATGAGAGAAAGAGCTGAGAACAAATGTCAAGGGGAAGGTAATTATGAGATTCAACATACCCCGACTACAAAATAATTGCATGTCCTCATGCAATTTTCGAAAATGTGAGTTCTTCTTCTGTAATGCATTTTCTCAGACACTTCTGCTAGTACATCCAATTTTCTTCTTTTTCTCCTCTTTGAAGTGACTGTCATTATGGGTTTTCTGATAAGAAGGCTGTACTTGAGGTTAATGACTATTCTATTTAGAACCTTATTCTTTCTTTTCAGCTTCCCGTTTTTCTTATACCACAGTCCTAGATGCAAAATGGTATTATCATGAATTACCTTGTCCAATTTGTTTTGTTCCTTCAAGGTTTCATTCTCCTATTTGATATGTCTATTCAATATCTCTAATTCATAAATTTCCTATTTTAGAGAGTCAATTAGAGGTTCTTATGGATTGATAGAAGGTTTTGAATTCATTGAGGCACTTCTCTTCTCCATTGATTCTATGTAATCATATATTTGTTGCTGCACTGGGTCTATGCTTGGAGATCTTCTGGTTGGGCTACCTTCAAAATGATGATCAAGAGAATTTTGAGGACTATGTGTAGAAGGGATGTTAACACGAGATGTTTCTGGGGTTCCCTCGTCTAAGTTTATAAACTTTGTCCCTTTTGATGATGTTTTCTTTACCAAACCTCGGAGTCAAGAGCTTCTTCTAGGTTGTGGATGACTTACATTCTCCTCCTTTGTGACCTTGTTCTCCTTCCTTATTTTTCCTCTTTCCCTAATTTTCTTCCTGATTTCTGTTAGTTCTTCAAAGATTAATTTTTCATTATCGTTTTGTAATCAAGACTCAGGTCTATCTTTAATAGTTATACCAGTCTTATTTCTTCTGCTTCTTCTAACATTATCTTCTTTGGGTGACTTTGGTGCTTCTTGGAAATGGTTTCTAATGAGGAAATTCTCCTAGGTATCTCTTATGCATTTTAAATGAAACTCAATCAGTATCTTTATCAACCCATGATGATACATGGTTGTATCAATGAACTCTATTTTCTTTTGCACATTTGAGGCCATCCTTCTTAAACTATTTAGCAGGAAGAAAGGAAGATTGATTTCTCTGTTTTCTAGGAAACTCATCAGTCAACATATATGGTAGACATACATGCAATCGAATCTCCCCTCACAGGTGATAAATTTCTGTAATATCAAAAGCATGTTCCTCCACTTAATTTTAAGAGTTGAAATGGGAATTCCTTTTCTAAAAACAGAGACATCCATACCTAGGTTTCTGAGCATTACTTTCCATGGTTCACTGTGGAATTCCTTGTTTTTGAACTATCTTTCACCATGCCTTGGAAGTTTTGTAGCCTAGGTTATGAACGATTCGGTTACTGCAAAATTAATATATCCAATTTCTACCACTGTGCCATCAAGAGATCTAGCAAAGGATTTTGTGATCTCCTTATGAAAACCATCAAATTTCTTGATGAATTTGAGCCATCCAGCCTTCTACAACATTTCTTTGAGCTATGGGTATCCTTCCATATACTTTGCTCCTACCAGTTTTGATATGACAATGAGCCCCATGCCTTCTACTACGCAGAGTTCCTCAACCTTCAGAATTACCCTTCCTTGTTTATGAAATTGACTGACTATGAATATGGTGAAAAGAACTGTCGGTTTGCATGAAATAAGTAGATGGTAAGGGTTTTGGAGAAATGTGGACAAGTATGTCACGTCGTAGTCATGACCGTTAAAAACAATGAGGGAGTTAATTATGGACCGTTATGTGACAAAATATGGAGGATGTGGCAGATATGTAGTACAATGGAGATTGCAATAAAATCAAATGATGATTCATCAAGGAAACATATGAATGCCCATATTATACATTCTTTATGTTCTAACCGTGCTATTTAAAATAACTTTTTGCACTTTACCTCTTAGAAAGTAACCTTTTCTTTTGTTGTTTTCTTTGATGTTGATCTGTATATACCCTTTTTAGCACATCAGTCTTCAAAAACAAGATTCTTCAATTTCCTGTAGTCATCATTTGTTTGGAATAGAGCTGCGGAATGAGATATGGCTGCAGAATAAAATTAGTTGTGGAATGGAATTAGCTTCAGAACATGGTAAAGTTAAAGTATAGCTATGGAACATGAATGTGAAATGAAATGGAAATGGAATATAACAGTGAAAGGGAATGAAAGTGAAGTGAGATGAATGAATTTTCAGATTAGGAACTACAAATTAATGTAGCTTTATGTCACTACTTATTACATAAAGAAAATAGGAAATATAGGATGTCAGAAATCTCTGATTTTCACCCTGCATTTCCTTTATAAGTAAGCCAATGAACAATTGGTTTCCAGACTTATACATTTTATTTATATATATATATAATTATTTTTGTTTTATTATTAATTATTATTATATTATTTTATTATTATGATTGTATATATATATACAGGAAAAACTAAGTTGGTGGAGAAGAATAATTCTTCTTCACCAACTTCATTTCAGTGTTATCTTGGAAAACTCTGACAAAATCCTCTCTTGAAATTGGCTTATGATATCTCTTTAACCAATGACTGTTCACAAGAAGAGGTACCTTTCTTTCATCTATTGTCCTTATTCTCACTACTCCATTATTAAATACTTCTAAGTTAGTGGAGAAGAAGAATTCTTCTTCACCAACTTGATTTCAGTGTTATCTTGGAAAGCTCTGACAAAATCCTCTCTTAAAATTGGCTTATGATATCTCTTTAACAGATGACCATTCACAAGAATAGGTACCTTTCTTTCATCTATTGTCCTTATTCTCACTACTCCATTATTAGAGACTTCTTAAATCTCATATGGCCCAAGCCAATGAGTTTGAAACTTCCCTTGAAAATATTTGAATTTTGAATCGAACAAAAGTGCCCAATCCCCTGCTTGAAGCTTCTTCTCCTTGATATACTTATCGTGCCATTTACCCCTCTACTATTGGACTAAACTGGTTCTTTAAACTGCATCTTGCCTGATTTCATCAAGCTCATTGAGTTGCTGCAATCTATGTTTCTATGCTTTTGATAAATCCAGTCCCAATTGGAATGCCATCTTGAAGGTTCTGATTTGAAACTCTATAGGGAATATGACTTACTTTCCATAAACAAGCTCATAAGGAGTATGTCTTGTTGTGTTCCTCCATGTATTTTTGTAGGCCCATAAGGCTTCAGGAAGCCTTTCTGCCCAATCTTTTCTGTGTAGATGTACAGTCTTAGTGAGAGTTCCTTTTCAATTACAATGTAAATTAACTCAGTGGGAGCCAAATTATTGCTTGTGTAATAGATGACATAAGGGATCAAATATTTCTTTCCTATTATAGCTCCTAGAGTTGTATCTACAGCATCTATTGAAATATGAAAAGGTGGTTTGCAATTTGGACCTCTTCAGATGGGTGCCTTAGAATTTTTTGCTTTCAAAGTCTCAAATGCCAGCTGACAATTAGGATTCCAATTGAATTCACAATCTTTGGTGAGAAATTTGAAGAGTGGGGATGCTACTTTAGTAAAATTTTCTGTAAACCTTCTATAGTATCCTGTGAATCCTAGAAAACTTCTAACATCCTTTTGACAACTTGGAATTGATAATTTAGAGATGAATTCGAATTTAGATTTATCAACCTTAGTTCCATCTCCTGAAATGTGATGTCCTAAAATAATCCCTTCTGTAAACATCATAAAACATTTTTCATGGCTTAGTGAAAGGTTTGCTTCCTTCCATATTTTAAGAACTTTTTCAAAATTTTATAAAGCTTCGTCAAATGTATTCCCATAAACTATAAAGTCATCCATATACACCTCTACACAACCATGTATTAGATCAGAAAAAATTCCTAGTACTTCTCTTTGGAATGTTGCAGGTGCATTGCACAGTCCAAAAGGGAGTACTTGGTAGGCATAAGCTCCCCATGGGTAGGTGAATGTGGTTTTATCTTGATGTTTAGGTGCTACTTGAATCTTATTATAACCATTAAAACCATCCAAAAATAAGAAATACTTCTTACCTGCTAATGTATCTAACACTTGATCTATAAAGGGAAAATGAAAATGATCCTTCAGGGTAACTTATTCAATTCTTGATAATCAATACATACCCTCCATTTACCATTCTTTTTAGGAACAATCACTAGAGGAGAAACCCACTGGCTATCTGAATTTTGGGTAAATGAAATTTACATTCATCAATTTTTGCAACTCTTTCACAATTTCCCTAAGATTTGGATTCATCCTTCTTTGAGGTTGTCTGATCAGTGTACAATTTTTGTCAATGTAGATGTGATGTATACAAGTCTTAGGACTAATTCCTTTCTTGTCAGTGTATTCCCATGCATATGCAAAAGAATGTTATTGTAAGGTTTTGATTAGCTTTTCCTATTGTAATTTTTCCAAGTTATTATTTATGTTCAATGTTTTCCCTAGAAAGATTTCAACATAGAGCTACCAAATTCTTCCATAGAATAAAGAGACATATTCTTAGATGACAAATATTCAATATTGGATTTTTCTTGAAATTTATCATGTTCATATTCTAGAGATGAGCCAAAATATTCCATTGTATTTAAGATTTGACTATCTTCACTAATGGTTGAAATAGTAAAGAGAGGCTGAATATCATTTTCATCATCAATCCATTCTTTGTCATCTATCTCTATGATTGTTCTTGCTAGAGGATATAGAGTGAATTTATTAGTTGAATTAACATCAGAGATATATATATCACCAGATCTACAGCTAATGAAAGCATCCAATATAGCCAACCAATGTCTTCCTAATATAAGTGGATGTCCTCCTAGATTTCTCTTTGGGGTTATGATTATAAAATCAACAGGGAACTTCCAAGAGTCCAAGGGCACTGAAATATCTTCTAACACACCATTTGTTTTGATTACAGATCTATCTGCCAATTGCAGTAATGTAGGTGTATACAGAAGATTGGGAAATTTGAGTTCTTCCATGGTTTGTTTGCTCATGATGTTTATTACTGTTCCTAAATCAATCAGTGTATTTAGAATTTCAACTCCATTGATATGTGTTTTTACAGCTGGACTTCCTAGATCTACATATTTTTGTTTGGAAATTATTCCCATCATTATGTTTGCTATTTTTCCTGTTAGCTGAATTCTTTTTACTTCTTTTGTTTTTCTTCCTGGTTTCTTCCTACTCAACTCTTTTATTTTTTTAGCTAGAGTTGGGATCTCCTTAATGCCTTGTAACAAAGGAATTTTGATATAGACATTTTTCAATTCATCTAGAAAATCATAATTAGGTAACATAATATGATTTTCTACCCCTCTATCAACTTGTAACCTTTCTGGAAAAGAAGGTGTAGAAGTGGATACTGGTTGTTTCTTTATGATAGGAGTTGAGTTTATTGGTTCTTTATGTTTTTAATTTTCAGTATTCTGGTTTTGAAGGGATGTTTCTTCAAAACTTTTATTTTGCTATAGAGAATATTCCTCAGAATTTTCTTGTTCTTCAATAACTACAAAATCCTTTTTCTTTTCTAATATCCTACAAGATCTCAATTGGAAATCATTGAGATCTAATGGAGTGATCATATAAGTTGGAAAGTGATGTCCTTCCACCATATAGCTATTTTGAGGATTTTTAGTGTCGGGGTTTGGTAATGGTTGGGTAGGTAATTGATTCGGTCTTTTCTGAAATGGTAGTCAAAGTTGAGGGTTTTGGTTTTGAAGTTGGGGTTGTTGATTTTGTTGAGGAATTTGTTTGGGAGGATAGTTTGGATATGATGGAGGATATTGATAGTATGGAGAGAATATTCCATAAAGATTTTACATTCCTTGAGCCCAAGGTTGAGTTTGAGATTGAGATTGAGGCCAAGGTTGCTGCTAAGAATTCCAATTTGGAGGGGGCTACATATACATTTGGTTGTTAAAACCTAGTTTTGTTGCCCCTGCCAAGGTCTTCTAGAGGCAAAGCAAAGAGATTCTCTTGGATTTGAAATTGTTTCCTCTTGAAAAATAGCATTAAGACTAGAAATTGAAGGATAACTTTTGGTCTCATGGTTTTCTTAACAAATGTCACAAGTCTCTATGATTTTTGCATCCAAAGGGCATTCTCTTAAAGCATGCTTCTTTCTGCATTTAGGACAGAAAATAGCTAAAGCATCAGTCCCGACCTTTTGCTTGTTTTGTAACTTAAGGGTGTCTATCTATTCACTAAGTCTCCCTAGCATATATGTTTTAAATTCGTCAAGCTTGTTTAAAATTTCTGCCCTACTCACTGATCTAGTTGTAGATTTATTCACTCTAATAAGAGAAGGATCTCTTAGACCTTTCCCAGTTCTTGACTTTCCTCTTTAGAGATGAACACATAATTCTCCAATTTCACTTAATGGGAGTTGAGAGATATCTCCCTTCCCCATCATGTTAAGGATATCTATCCATTCATCTCTAATTTCTTTTAATAAAAGAGATTTTAAATTATCTTGATCTAAATTGTCCATTTTTGTTCTTTTTAGGTTATAGTTGAATCTTTCAATTAAATCATCCAAATTTTCATCCTCTCTTTGCATCATTTTGAACACTTCATCTTCGTGATTGATAGACATGCAATAATCCAAATACCTATCCAAAAACACTTTCTTCATGTCATTCCATGTTCTAATAGACTGAGTGACCAATCCCATGGACCATTTTAAAGAAGCTCCTTTCAATGTTGAAGGAAACAATTTATGTTTTTGAGAGACTTGTAAATAATCGTAAGTTCTGCACAAGACTTCAAAATCAAAAGAAAGTTTCAATCTTCAATTTTTAATCCATGAAAAATTGAGGGCACAGAACGTGAGATATTTTTCATTGTGGCATTTGTTTCTTCATCAACTATAGGGAATCCAAAAGAATTATCCACTTCCCTATTTCCTCTACCTTATCCATTATTTCCTCTACCTCTTCCTCTACCTCCTCCTCTAAACAGTGAAAATTCTCCATCCTCTCCTTCTTCTTCCATTATAGTTTCTTCAGAGTTAATATAAGATTCAATCTGCAAGGTTGTTGGCTTATTGGGGCCTAACCTATGTTCAGAGGTGGTTTAGCCAAAAAAAATCCCGATACCATTGGCCCTTTCAACAATAGTCTATGAAGTGTGGAATGAGGTCTCACCCGATGTAGAATGGGAGGGTGCTAGAACCAAGTTTCCACACCCTGAGGATGTCTGATGGGTTCAAGTGGTCCACAGTATGACCCTGCGTGCATGTTGCTATGCGCACTTACCCATACCTCGAAGCTTGAGATGCTTCCTTCCTGCAACCCTACTCGGGGGCTGAACAATGTTATTGCCCAAGTCCTTATCAGTAACCTGATATTAGTTGATTAACTTAGCTTATTTGCATGTGTAGAGTATACTTAGCAATATAAATCATTCACACAAGTGCGCAAAGTAAATAAATAGTACATTAAAAATTGATATCAAACATGGAATAACTCAAGAACAAATACATAGAATTCAGATCAAAATTCTCTTTATTATTTTCTTCCTTCAGTTACAGACTCTATTCTGCCCTGCGCACTCAGATACAGACTCTACTAGGCCTCTTCCTACTAATATGACCCAAGACACACTTAGACTCTTATTCTATGCTTCTCTATCTCATTATATCCATTAGATTCTATGATCCCTTAACAACTCAGAGCCTCTCTATATTTATACAATCCCATGGTCTATTTATACAATCCCATGGTCTGCGGACCATGGGTAGGCTGACATTTCTTTCAAACTTAGGGAAGACAGCTCTATGACTCTAACAAATATTTCACACTTGCAATTCGTGGAGCTTACAATAATATCAACTCAAAACTTGGGATTTGACACCCAAGACATGTTGTGGGGGGATTCAATGCCCAACAGCCCCCAACACAAACATTGTGAGTCGCCCTCGAGTCACTCTATCGGCACTGTGATCTTGGCGTAGAGTCCCTCAAGCTAGTCTCGAATGGTCCTAATGTCCGCAATGCACTAAGTTGTTTCTTGTTGAACCTACTGCATCCATTCTTCTAATACCTCTGTGTTTGGCGTGTTGCCCTGCATCTGTGCATGCATTCCCTGAATGTGTGCAAGCTTCCCTTCAATATTCGTCACGATTGTGAAGGCGTTGTCAATCCATGGCTAAACACGCACTTTGAGAACTAATTCCTTATGGTGCACCGTGTCCACCTACTCCTTTAATGCCTTGGCTTGCTACATCCTCGTAAGCCGCTGAATGAGGACTATCATCTGCTTAGTTCCTCTAACGCTGTCGTATTGCTGCTATAGTTCGCGTGCCTCTGCCTCTAGGTGCTGGATGTTGGGGTCCTCCTGCAAAGTCATGAGGACATAAAGTGCCTGTTCCAACATGTTGGTATAGTTGCGCATTGCACCTCCAATTTCTTCCAACCCTACTGTGATAGCGCTAGTGCGCTATTCTCGGACTTTCGAGGGAGTGGAAGGCTGCACCTTCAACTGTAGCTCAGCGATCTGAAGATTCAGCTCTAGCTGAACCTTTGTCATCTCTTCTCTGGCCTCACAGACTTCAGTAGCCAAACTATGGATCCAAACTTCTACTGGTATATCTGCTGCAATGGCTAGCTCCGGGACGCATCGGCAAGCATCATCTTCTGTCTGCACCAACTATTGATTCTATGACACCAATTCATTGTGTTGCAAGTTGAGTTGTTATATGTTTATTTTTTTCTTGCTAAGAAATTAGATCGCGCAGCTCTCCCTGGTCCGTTACTCTATTGTTATCCCATCTTGTAAGTGATACAAAATTTCTTGCAGAAGGGAAGCCAAATTAAGACCAAGTCCTTTCAACATGCTAACCAAAAATCTATCGGTCACATTTGCTACAACTATATCCCCTTCCAGCAATACTATCGTATTTTCCATCCATGCACACAACATCTGCTCTACTGTTGAGGATCCTTTTGTAAGGTGGGTAGAAAGGGTACCCACTTGAGGGGGCTACACCTGTAATTCTTGCAACTATGCCCTGAGGGGTCCGAGCATAGTCTAATGCTCCTACATAAAATCCTAAAGCGCTTCACTCATGACATTGCGGATTGTCTCGCCGATGTCATGGAGATTACCAAAATAAGGTGATTGCTTCAATGGCCAACTTTGAGGCCTTGACCTTTTTCCTTGGTCCTGTGCTTTCTGTGATGTGTGGGCACTTTAACTATGTGGACGCAGCCCCTGGGGTTGCACTCCCTTCTACTATTTCTACTTCCTCAGCCTCCTACCCCTATGAGGACATTTCTTGGCCCTCATGTTCCTATGTTGTTGCTACCTGTGCTACTGATGCTGCTTCTGTGGCCTTCTTCTACTCTATGGCTTTCTGTGGCACTTCTCGCACCGGCCCTACCTTAGCTACTACTTTTTCCTTTCAGCTTTTCTCTGCCAATTGAGTGACGTCCATCTTGGCATCATTCTTTTTCTTCTATGCTTCTGCTTTCTCTAGTTCTTCTAGATTTGGGGCACGCCATTTGGGAGGCCATGTCTCTAAGATAGTAGAAATTACGTTGTAAGTGGCTACAAATGGTAGCTTCATCCACTGCTTCGTTGTATCCTTTTGTGCCTTGATATAAATGTTGTGCATATCAGCTTTGAAGTCTACAAAACTCTATAGACTATTGTGCATCGTAGGTGAAAGGCATGGCCTTTGATTGATCCACATCCACATGCTCACCTCCATGAGCACCCAAAAAAATTTGGTGTCGTGAATCCGTTTTACGTCCTTTGTGGCTTAGAGAAAAACATACTTCACAACCTTTAGTAACTCTTTGTCAATATTGGGGAATTGACTATTCTCCAACAGTTCCCCTACTACTAGCAATATGGAAAATAGCAACCATGCGTAGTGGAAGGTTTTACCATGCTCCTAGACTTTGCGACAGTTTTTCAAAAATTGCTTGTAGAGGAATTTGGACTAGTTGAACTGGACCCTCTCTGCGCATTGCTTGGCCAACACGACCATCAGTGCTGGTACCTCATTGGCATGGAATTTTCTCATCAGTTTGTCGGCCAGGAGTTGGGTTGCTATGTGCACCCCTTTATCCTTGATGCTGGAGATGGCATAGCCCCTCTTCTTCTTCTCCATCTTATATTTCGCCTTCATGGCTTCTATAAGAGCCAAATCACTACCTTTTCTAGCTATAGTTGCAGAGTCCTTTCCTTTACAGGGGAGCCGAGAAATATGGTGAATGAGGTATGCCATGATGGGAATAGGCTCCCCCAGCCATAAATACCTATCGTCCACTAGGGAGAGCAGCTTCCTGATGACGAAAATGGTGATGGGAGCGTGGTGGAAATGTGGTATCCATAATAAGTGCAGCAACCCAACCTTTTCCACACTGCGCAACCATTTACATGGCTCTAACGTTATCACCACCCCCTTATTATTTTGCTTCATCAGATTTGTGATCTCTAGATGAGGGAAATTCTTGCGGTCAGCAAGGTCCCAGTCTTCGAACTTCATGGTTGGAACGCGGCCTAGATGCGTGCCCTCAAATACAATGCCATTTGGGAGGAATGGGGTCTAGAGTGAACTCTTCGTTTCATCTAGATCCTTTGGCACTTTGGTTTTCGCCTTCTACGGAGGGACATACACGAGAAGTTTTGTTACAGAGCATAATGGCTAGATATTCTCCTCCATGGCTTCGTCTTCTTCTTCTACGATGATCAAGGCCTGCAAGCCTTCTTCTTCCTCATCCATTTATATTATGACTTATTTCCCCTTCTTTGCCATGGTTAGTTTGCTATGCCATGGATTCCTCGTGGACACACATACTAGACCCATTACCTATTTATCCTTCTTGGGCCTTAGTGTTTACGGTGATTTGTGGATTTTTGTCACCACCCTAATGCCTTTTGGAGCATCCTCCACCATTTTGGTCTATGCGGCCTCATCGATGGTTACCTCTTCAATTCCCAAACCATCCTTAGTGGACGTCATCATATCTAGGCTGTATGTTGTCTCTCGCGAACTTAGGGGCTCAAATATTGCTTGACTCTCAATGCTCAACGCTATGCTCAAGTGCTCAATTCTTAAATGACCAATTTGTTATAACTCCAAATCTCACTCTTGATGTTTGTGATGCTGCACTCATGGCCTAGGGCAACCCCTCCTTCTAGACCTGGTCCAAATATTTAAAAAATAGTGTTTTACTCCCTATACATGACATTGCCCTGAGACATATGTCTTAAAACACTTCAAAAAATTAAATCTCCTTAATTTCGAGCAGAGATCACGGGTTTTACCTATTGATTACCTATTAGTGCCCATGGCCTAACTATTCCCAACGATTTCCCAACTAAAAAAATACTTTGGGAGAAGTATAAAATGCTTCAATGGGAAGGCCTAAGGAGGAGAAGAGAGAGAGAAAGTTCACTCTGCTGAGATTATCCTTGACCAGGTCTGAAGATCCCTATGCTTCCAGCACTTCCCCCATTACAGGAAACCCTTATTTCCTTGTGTTATGATGTCTTTCTACTACTTGAGATATCTTAGAGTAAGTCATGGAAG
>APFE030301448.1:311-22062 GCA_000404065.3 Pinus taeda
AATAAATTGTAGAATAAAATAATGAAAGTAAATAAATTTAACAAACTTTTTGGAGGGAAATATTTTCGCGAAAATTTTTGGAGGGAAATATTTTCACGAAACTTTTTGGAGGGAAAATTTTTCGAAGGAAAATTTCATTCTTTAAGCTATATAATATCTTTAGGAGACTCTCTATTTGTATCATTCAACATCTTCTATTTGAAAGGGATAGATTGTTCTAATAGTGAAGTTTCAATTTATACACCATCAACATCTTTATCGCATAACAACTCTATTCATATTGATGAATATAATGGGAATTCTTCCACTATGAATAGAAAGTCAATTCTTCCACATAGTCCTGATTCTAAGGACTATGAGAGTAGCACTAATGAAAGAAGGGATGGAAAATTTCAAATAAATAAAGAGTCATAGATTCCACTTAGTCCTAATTCTAAGGACTATGAAAGAAGCAATGATGAAGAGCATGATGGTGAAGTTCAAAAGAACAGAGTGTCACGATGTCCACTTAGTCCCAATTCCGAGGACTATGAGAGCAACAGTTTGGAAGAGCATGATGGTGAAGTTCAAAAGAATGGAGTGTCACAGTGTCCACTTAGTCTTAATTCTAAGGACTATGAGAGCAGCAGTTTTGAAGAGCATGATGGTGAATTTCAAAAGAATGGAGTGTCATAGTGTCCACTTAGTCCTAATTCTAAGGACTATGAGAGCAGTAGTGATGAATAGCGTGATAATGAATTTCAAAAGAATGGAGTGTCAAAGTGTCCACTTAGTCCTAATTCTAAGGACTATGAGAGCAGTAGTGATGAAGAGCATGATGATGAATTTCAAAAGTATGGAGTGTCACGATGTCCAGTTAGTCCTAATTCTAAGGACTATAAGAGCAGCAATGATGAAGCGCGGAATGAATTTCAAAATATTGGAGTGTCATGGTGTCCACTTAGTCCTAATTATAAGGACTATGAGAGCAACAGTCATGAAGATCATGATGATGGATTTCAAAATAATGCAGTGTCACAGTGTCCTCTTAGTCCTAATTCAATGGACTATGAGAGCAGCAGTGATGAAGGACATGATGATGCACTTAGTCCTAATTCTAATGACTATAAAGGTAGCAGTGACAAAGGATAGGATGTATCATCATCAATAAGTAAAAAGTCACATTTTCGACGTAGTCCTAATTCTATGAACTATGAGAGTAGCACTAACAATGCACGTGAGGAAGAATATCCATTAAACATCGAGTCAAATTTTCCATTCAATCTGAATTCTAAGGACTATGACAGTAACACTGAAGAAGGGGAAGATGAAAAAAATCCTCCAAGTCAATATTTGAAAAGAAGAGCTAATCGTAGTGTGGATAACATTTCACTTAATGATGATGAAATTCCTTATACAAATGACGATCCAATGATGGATATGTTGCTAAGAAATATTGTATCGAGGAGTAGGAGCAGGCCTTTTCGTAACAATGAAAGTTGTTCTAGTTATACAAGGGGTAGAGCAGAATATCTGACAAGTAGAAGTTCTATTAGTGCTCTCATTTCAAGTGAATGTTGCCAAAAAGATTGCTTGAAACATATGGATTTCAAATTTGCATTAGAAAGCAGGGAGAGATATTTGTCAATGAATAAAAGCATGCAAAATTCATATTTAGTTGGGTGCATGCAATCTACATTGTCAGGTTATGATTATCATATTAGGACTTTATTTATCTATAGAAAAGCTTTCAAAATATTTCATTCAATTGGGAATTTTCGTCTCTCGAGAATTCAAGAAAATTTGGAAAAGGATCCCACATTTTATTCAGAAGTACGTCATAAAAGACAGTTTGGGCCATTATCAAATACCGCAATGTTATGGATGAAAGATTTCTTTTCAAAGCATGGAGAGTGTATGCCAAATAGAGAGACAATACATATTCCAGATAATTTTTCAAGATGAGAAATCTACAACTTATACAAAGAATATGCACAAGATGCTGAGGTACATGGCAGGTTTATTATATATCAATATTTTGTGAAAGTATGGAAGAAAGAATTCGACAATGTCCATATTCCTAAGAAGACAAGGATGGGTATTTGCAGTACATGTGATTCTCTTAAATAAAAAAGGGGCAAATGTGAAGGGTTAGAAAGAGGTAAGCATTCATAAATTTAACTTTTAAAATTGTAAGTCATCAACTATACAAACATATTTCTTAATGAATTTCTTTTATGTTGTGTAGATTTAATTGTCAAAGAACTTCAGGAGCATCGCGAACAACAAACAAATGAAATGAAGAAGTTGTACAAGCATCAAAAGAAGTGTTATGATAATCCAAATAAATATTTGGGTTTGATAATTGATGGTATGAACCAGAAGAAAACACTTTTACCACATTTTGTTCGTACACCTAAAAATTTACAGGAGGAGAATTTTATTCAGTTTCACTTGGTCAGTTGTATGGTCTTCAATAGGAAAATGTTGCCAAGGGTGTACTTCATAGCTTCAAATATTCATAACGATGAAAATCTGACCATAGCCATAATTCATGATGTGATTTCTCATTGGTCTGGTAATCTTCCTGAAGTTCTGTATCTACAATTGGACAACACTTGCCGTGAAAACACAAATTAGGTTGTTTTTGGATATCTAAACATACTTGTTGAATTGAGAAATTTTCAAAAGGTAAAGGTTGGTTTCCTTCTTGTTGGGCACATTCATGACCATATTGATTAGATGTTCAGTTGTTTTTCAGTCATATTGAGGAGGAAGCAAGTTGGGAGCTTGCCATCACTAATTGAATGTATTAAGAAATCATACATGCCAGAGCCTACTTTTGATGTGTTGGAAGAAACTGTTGACATGCGAAGTTTTATTCTGGGATCATATGGTGAGGGTAAATGCATTGAACAACTTAATGACATTAGCTTCCTACATCAATTTTGTATCAAAAAAATTGATATGAAAACACTAATATGGGGCAAGAAGTATTCAACTACTGCATAATGGGCACCATCATCAGGCTTGCAATTTTTGAAGTTCATTCTAGATCATCCAATACTTGCATCAAAAATATTGTTATTACAATCAATTGGTGAAGTTCAGAATTCACGCAGACAAAATAGAGATATAAATTATTTTGATTGCCTGGAAGAAATTAAAAAAAGTATTAGATATACATATGAGTACTTTGACATTGCTGATTCAGTTTGGTGGGAGTCATTTTTCAATAATCAAAGTGATATTATTTCAACAAAACAAATGAAAATATACCTTTGAAAAATCCATTTATTTGACCACAAAATGTGTTGAATGAAATTGAGGAAATAAACATTGTTGAACAGCAACAATCGCAAGGTATTATTAATTCTTCACAGGTAGAGGAAAGAGAGATATTTATTGGTTCCAGAAGATCTCATGCACAACGTGAAGCCATGGAAGACCTTTACAAGGGTTCAATACAGGATATTAAGGAGGGTTGCATGATTGGAGCGCTAGTAGATGGAGATCCCAATGGCTATCCATTCTGGGTTTCTAAGGTTATAAAGGTCTTTACAGAAAATGAGGATGTTACAAGTGTTGAAGTACATTGGTATGCCGCAAATACACACCCATTCAATGGTGTGTATAAGCCAAAGATGGTAGTTGACAAAAAAAATGGCGGAAAGAGAAAAAGAAAGGGTAAAAATATAAATCGCAGCCGCACAGACATATTAAAATTGGAGGATGTTGACATACTTGTTTATGACTTCAATTTAACAAAGAGAGGAATTCTTCCCTTCAAGACGATAGAGATTCTGAAAAGGCTGTTACCAGAAGGAACAATGTTGAGATGGGAGTCTGCTAAAACCAGTTGTAGATTTAGAAACATTTTGAAACTTGAAATGTTGGGCATGCATGTGGACTCAGATGGGGCACTAGTTGATGAAAGAGAAGAATATGGAACTTCTTCATCAACATCCAGTCACTCATCTGAAGATGTGAATTCTGATGGTGTGCAAGAAAATATGAGTGATTTTGAATAATTGTTTAAGACAGTTTATATAACTGATGTATGCATCATACCTTGAAATAAAATTGATGATTTCCATATGGTGTTAAATGAGAAGTTGTGAGGCATTTTTATGTTGTTGGATTATATGTATTAATTATGGTAATTTTTATTGTTTAAAATATCTACAATGCAATATTAAATTGGAGATATAATGTATGTTTTATTCAATATACAAATAATGACTTTTGAATTCATTTAGTGATGTAATTTGTACATAATGTCATGGTTTTTTAATTTTATAGTTGAAAAAATTTCAATTTCATTTGTATCTAGCATGTTATGGTTGAAAACATGTTGAATTTATGCTTAGGAAAGAAAAATTATATTCTACCAAAAACATTAATGTGTTTTTTTCCTCATAAACAACTTTGTTTGGCACATAAAAATTTGGTTTTACTAGCATTTTTTTAAACGTTTGAAAATTGACCCTAAAAAAAATCATTTTTCCAGTATCATCACTTTCGTTTTGAAGCTATATTTTGCACAAAAATTTCATAGTAAATTTCATAGTCACTGCCATTTTTAAAACATGTTCAAAATTGACCCCTAAAAAATAAAATCATCATTCCAGTATACACACTTTTCATTTTTAGCACTGTTTTTGATGTTTTTTCGGGGTTTTTTGGCCAGAGTTCCCATTTTGAGTTTATAGTTCCCGTTTCAAAGTTTACATAGTTCTGACTGATGACCAGGAGCAGAGGTTTGTTCAAATCCTTAGAAAATATAAAGAGGCTTTTGCTTGGGATTACCCAGATATGAAAGGGATTGATCCCCAATTATGCATGCACCACATCTATACATAGAAAGATCCAAGGCCCATTCGGCAACCTCAATAGAGGTTAAACCCTCACCTTAAAGATGTTGTTAAAGATGAACTACAAAAACTATTAGATGTAAATTTCATCTATCCTATATTTGATAGAAAATGGGTATCTCCATTAGTTGTGGTGCCTAAAAAGGATGCGAAATGGCATATATGTGTCGATTATAGGGAGCTTAATAAAGCAACCCAAAAAGATCAATTTCCCCTCTCATTCATCAACCAGGTCTTGGACACATTGGCAGGTAAAAAAATTCTTCTCTTTTCTAGATGGCTTCAGCGGCTACAACCAAATCCAAATTTCCCCTGAAGACGAGGATAAGACTACCTTCACCTGCCCATGGTGGACATTTGCATACAGGATATTACCTTTTGGACTGTGCAACACACCTGCCACATTCCAGAGAGCCATACTTAGCATTTTTTTATACTTGATAAATGAGGGACTCGAGGTGTACATGGATGACTTTACACCCTATGGAGATGACTTTGATCCGACATTACAAATGCTAGAGAAAGTCCTCCAAAGATGCATTGCTACCAGGCTCTGCTTAAGCCATGAGAAATGCCACATGATGATGACTGAGGGCCTCATCTTGGGTCACTACATCTCAATAGCTAGAATTCAAGTAGATCCAGCAAAAATTGAGATAATCCTCTTAATACCTACCCCCTGCACACAAACTGAGGTATGTAGTTTTTTGGGATTTTCTAGATATTATAGAATATTTATAAAGAATTTCTCCCAAATTGCTGCACCATTATATGCATTAACAAGAAATATCGATTTCATATGGACTGACAAATGTGGCATTGCTTTTGAAGATTTAAAAAAGCTAGTATCAATAGCCCAGTATTACGGGGCCCAAATTGGGATTTGTCATTTCAGATTTCATCTAATGCATCATATACGGCCATTGGAGCAGTTCTCAACCAGGAGGAAGATAAGAAACCTTATGCGACATACTACATCAGCAAAAATTTAACTCATGCTGAGTTGAATTACACTGTGACCGAGAAACAATTTCTGGCTATAATCTATGCTATTAACAAATTCAGACACTATATAACAGGATACCCTGTGGTTTTGTATACTAATCACTCTGCTATTAAATATTTAGCTAATAAACCTATTACCAATGGAAGAGTGACATGATGGTTGATCCTTTTGCAGGAATTTGACATAACAATCAAGGATCGACCAGGAAAGGAAAATCCAGTGGCAGACTTCCTCTCACATGTGCCAAAGACAGACGACTGGGCAGCAGTAGAGGACCAGTTCCTTGATGAGCACTTATTCACTGTAATCGTAAAAACACTGTGGTACGCAGATGTTGTGAACTACCTAGCAGTGCGAAAATTACCCAAGCACCTAACGCCTAGTGAAAGAAAACTAATAGTACAACGCAACACTCGGTTCTCCTGGATCGGAGGATACCTCTTTCACACAGGAGCTGATATGCATATCCAAAGGTGTGTCAGGGAAGACGAAATATTCGACATCCTAAAATCTTGCCATGATGGACCTTGCAATGGATATTTTGCAAACCGCAAGACTAGTCACAAAGTCTTACAGATGGGCTATTATTGGCCCATTATTTTTAAGGATGCCAAGAAGTTTGTCTAGGCATGCGATAGCTACCAAAGAATGGGCCACCCTGGACAGTCTGACGAGATGCCCCTGCATCCACAGTTATTCATTGAACCTTTTGAATGTTGGGTGTTATATTTTATTTTCCCAATAAACCCATAATCTAATCAAAAGACACATTTATTGGTTGCAACAGAATATGTGACTAAATGGGTGGAGGCAGAAGCATTACCAAGGGCAACGAAGGACTCTGTAATCCACTTTCTTTTCCAAATTTCCATGCGGCATGGCTTGCCTAGAGAAATAATCACGGATGGAGGGCCACAATTTGTAGGCCATAAGATTGCTGCTACATTAAAAAATCATCATATCATGCACAGAATCACATCTCCATACGACCTGCAGGCAAATGTCCAGGTAGAAAGTACCAATAAAGTAATCGAGGCTATACTAACAAAGACAGTCGCAGCACATAGACGTGGCTGGGCTACCTGATTGCCAGAAGCCCTATGGGCATATCGCACGACATGGAGAAATACCACAGGATACTCCCCATATTAGCTAGTGTTTGGCAAAGAACCTATCTTCCCAATAGAATTTGAAATTCAGGCATTGAGGATAGCTCAAAAAGTAGGCTTGGATCTAAATGAAGCATAGATTAACAGGCTACATCAAATCAACGAATTGGATGAAATCCAGCTATCAACTCTTTAGCATATTGCATTGATCCAACAACAAAGAGAAAAATGGCATGATGCCTTCATCAAGAACAATATCTTCCATGAAGGTGATTGGGCACTTTTGTATGATTCTAGGTTCCAGGATTTCCCGAGAAAACTCCAGACTAGATGGTTGGCCCCTATGAGATACAAGAGGTGCATGACAATGGCACCCTTACATTAGCCATCATTGACGAGTCTAGCTACTCTTTTAAAGTGAATGGACATCGAGTACGCCTCTATCACAAACCACTTATAAGGGAATCCTTTTGCCAGTAGTTATGGGAAGATTCCACAATAAAAATTCTTGCTGAGGAGGGAAACCCTTCCATAGCACCAGTCTAGTGAAGAATTTATTCTTTTGAAACCTGTACATAAACTTGCCTTTCTATTTGATTGGATTTTCTTGGATAATAGATTGTATATTAGTTTTTTTCTCTTGCTATTCCCTATAGGGAACAACTGTTGTTCCCTCTAGGAAACAACAATATTCGTGTGTATTTTCCTTTGCTATTCCCTACAGGGAACAGCTGTTGTTCCCTATAGGGAACAATAATTTCTACGTGCATTTTTCTTTGTTGTTCCCTACAAGAAACAACAATTTTTGTGTGTATTTCTCTTTGTTGTTCCCTATAGGGAACATCAATTTTCGTGTGAATTTTCTTTTGGGAACAACTGTTGTTCCCTCTAAGGAACAACAATTTTTGCATGTGTTTTATTTTCTATTCCATGTAGGGAACAGTTGTTGTTCCTTACAGGGAACAACAATTTTTAAGCGTGTATTTCCCTTGCTATTCCCTACAAGGAACAGTTGTTGTTCCCTATAGGGAACAACAATTTTCGTATATATTCCCTTTGTTGTTTCCTACAGGGAACAACACCATTTTATGACTATTTTCTTTGTTGTTCCCTACAGGGAACAACTATTGTTCCCTATAAGGAACAACACATTTTTTGCGTATTTTTCTTTGTTGTTATTTACAGGGAACAACTGTTGTTCCTTATAAGGAACAACACTTTTTTTGTTGTTTTTTGCTATTTCCCTCAAGAAACAACACTTTGTGAATATTTTTGAGAACATCATCTTTCTCTTCCTCACATAATCATCCCTAGACCATCCCTATTTCACTCTTTATGATCCTCTTAATGGCATGAAAGATACAATACATATTTAAGGACAACAAATATTTAAGAAAGCCATCATGGGAACAAACCTTGAAGATAAAATGAAAAAGTGGTTGATCCCATCCTGTGAGGTTATACCTCGAATCTATGGATTACCAAAACTTCATAAGGAGGGGGTCCCTCTTAGACCAATAGTTAACACCATTGGTTCCCCTAATTATGAATTAGCTAAGTATGTGGCTAAGATCCTGAAACCTCTAGTTGGCAACACTGACTCTTTTATAAAAGAATCAAATGATTTTGTAAAACTTATTAAGAATGAAAGGGTGGATAAGGATGATATTCTAGTAAGTTTTGACGTGGTTTCTTTGTTTACAAAGGTTCCTCTAGATGAAGCTGTTCATGTTATAAAGATAGCCACCGATCCTGAAACAATAAAACTTACAAAAACTTGTTTACGGTCCACCTTTTTCAACTTTCAGGACCATTATTATGAACAAATATTAGAAGTTACCATGGGTTCCTCGCTATCACCTATTGCGCCAACTTACATGGAGTACTTTGAAAGAAAAGCCCTTGACTCATACCCTTTGAAACCAACTTGGTGGAAAAGATTTGTTGATGACACTAACTTAAAATGGACTCATTGCAAGGCTGAACTGCAGAAGTTTTTCAATCATCTTAACTCTATATCTTCCAAAATCAAGTTTACTATGGGGCTTAAATAAAACAGTAAAATCCCCTTTCTAGATGTCCCGATCAATAGAAAAGAGGATGGTACTTTAGGACACCAGGTCTATAGGAAGAAAACACATACTGAAAGATATCTACATGCTAACTCATACCATCATCCATAGCAAAAATTTGGCGTCTTAAACACTCTGGCTGTTAGGGCTCTGAGAATTTCTGACTCTGATCACCTAAATGAAGAAATTGAACACTTAACCTCTTTTTCAAAAACCTAGGATACAAGGGGTTTAGTATTAAGAAAGCTATAAAAAGAGCTCAACATAAGGTCCTCTCTAGGAGTCCTCTGGAAAACAGGAAAGAAAATGGTGGAAAAGTATACCTCCCATTCATCTAGGGGATTACGAATAAGATTGCAAAAATTTTAAGAAAGAAGAACATAGACACTTAGTCTACAACATGTGGAACAATCAGGCAAATGATCAGGTCAGTCAAGGATAACATAGATCATCAACAACTCAAGGGTGTGTACAAGATTGATTTCTCGTGTGGCAAGTGTTATATTGGGGAAACAGGATGATCTTTGAAAATAAGACTTAAAGAGCACGAAGCTAATCTTGAGAATGGGAGATCATGTACATTAGCCCTTGCGAAACACTTATCCGAAACCAAAAATCATGTGTGTTTAGAAGACGCCAAAATCGTTGCAAGAGAGGATCATTATCAAAAGAGAAAAATCAGAGAGGCTATTGAAATTATGAAATTTCCTTAGAACCTCAATAGAGACAATGAGAATGAGATTAGTGGAAATTGACTCCCCTGATTAATAGATAAATCCCTCCAAATATTAGAAGCTTAGTTCTCTGGTTCCCCAAATTAAATTTAAAAAAAAAAGAAATAAATAAATAAATTTAATTAATTAATTAATATAATTAATCATCAATTAATTAAATTAAAAGTTAAAATTAATATATAAACAAAATAACAAATAAAAATTTATTCCAATTTATAGTAACAATGGTTTAAAATTAACATTTGATAAGATTAATAAATTAAATAAATTATTTAATAATTAATTAATTGATTAATTAATCAATAAATTAAATAATTTACTTATTTATCATTATATACTTAGGGTTAATAAATTTAACATAAAATAGAAATAATAAAATTATTAAAACAGAATTATAAATTAATTAATCAAAAACTTATTATAAATTAATAATTAATAGTTAATTAAAACTTATTATAAATAAAACTAGAAACTAATCAGATTACATCATATAATAAACTTATACATTAAATATCTCATTGTTTTAATTAGTTATTAGGGATTATTAATTAATTTATTTAACATATAATTAAAATCAAATTATTAAAATTATAGTAATAAAACTAATTAAACTTATTACAATTAAATATCTCATTGTTTTAATTAGTTATTAGGGATTAATAATTAATTTATTTAACATATAGTTAAAATCAAATTATTAAAATATAGTAATAAAACTAAATTAATTAAACTTAAATAAATAAAATTAAAATTTAAGAATTCATATAGGATCAGCTTCTATATAAAAATTTATAATTTTCTAGGTTTATATATACTCTAGTTGGAAGATTCTTCTCTCAAAAACTATCATTCATATTCTATCAATCTTGGTCTTGATGATGGACCCCCTTTGGGGTTCGAAACGTCGACATAAGAAATGTAATATTGTGGATAATCCGGATCATGCTACTCCAACAAATATGGAGTCTAGTGGAATAGGCAAATACCTTGAATGCTATCATCTTTAAAAAGATTGCTTGTGATGATCAAAAAAGAAAAGGACATAGTTATCTATATCACTTCACTGTCCTCATTTCCACTATAAACCAAACTGATTGATTATATATACCATGCTGGTTCCCCCTTTCCTTTATAACTCTCTCTGTGTATTATCAATATGATTATGGGTATATTTTTTATATATGTCAAACTTCTTCTGCCATCCCTACTCTTATGGAGTGATGAGCCACCCTATATGTATAAAATAGGGACTGTTTAAAAAAATAAATAAATAAATAAATAATAATAATAACAATATATATTCATTAATAATTTTATGATTTTTTTCCACAGATGGGGGATAGGAGATCTCAGGACGAGCCAACCTACTATGATCATAAGGAAGAAGCGAAGTGTCATTCCCACTATGGCCACCACACCAAGGATATGATCCAATGGATGCATAAGCAAACAAAGTCCTTGGAAACAGGAGGTCTCATCACGAGCCAACCTAACCACTTTTTCTATTTCCCAGTGAATGGCAATGTGTTCACCTGGTTACCAAGCCAACACATTGGTCTCTAATATGGACATCAGAAGACACTTCCGCAATCATACATAGAGAACCATGGTTCCCAAGGGTTAGAAAGCAACTATGTCAAGGCTATGGATGCCTGCAGGTAACAAAAGCTTTGTTGATGGTATTGAAGCTTTATTTTACATTAATAACTATTATAATACCCTCTTCTTATGTTTTTTATGGAGAGATCATGTCCCTAATGTACCTTGAACCTTTATGCATGAGGAATTTTTAAATAAATCACAAGAGTTTTAAGTGGAATAACTGCAGTAAAGTACTATTTCTTACGCAAGTTGCCCCTTTTTCTTTATCATATCACATCACGGCAACCTATCACTTATTGATAATTCTCAGCAAAAGCCTTGGTTTCACCACTCCAATATCCTTTATGATCCTTTCATGAATAAGCGTACCTTGCCAATCCATCACCCTTGTACTTCGCTGCCATTGTTTTACCCTTTCAATCATTTAGTCGTAGGTGACCTATTATTTCGAAGGGGGCTTGGACCTCCAGTGTATGTATGAATGCGCTGTGATTTTTTCATTGGATTTTGTAGAATTATACGACATTCCATGGTCACAGAGCATGTGGTATGATAACATCCCTCAATAATGGTATTTATACTTATAAAGTATCACCTGATAGAACCATTACAACCATTTTTTGTTCCATCACTCAGCTCTATTCATTGTTGTGCTATCTCTGCTACACTAATTGTTCGCAGAATTCAAGCATCATGGGAGGAAGAACAGTGCGCAGAGAACCTCTAATATTGGTTGTTTTCGATGAAGCCAGGAAGATTTTAGCTTGAGCCAAGTGGATAGCATACTTTACGAGATTTCAACCACCCAACGAGGAAATTGCCATAGAATTCTTACGAAATCTTTAGAATGGACAATCCATGGTAAGGTGCAAGCAAATCACAGTATCAGATGTTGTGATAGCATAGGTATCTAGGTTACCGGCAGAAGGACCAGTGTGGTCTAGTAAGCAGTTTAAGTTGCATGATGTTATCGAGGCTTTTAGGGACAAAGGATAGGAGTTGATCAAAAAGGGCAAAGGCGTTCAGCCATCTTCGCTTGGACAACCATGGGAAGAACCAGCAAGAATCGTCCAGAACTACATTACATGCGACGGGTGCAAAGATGTGGTAAGGTCTCGTCAACTCAAACTCTTAGCAGTTCTGAAACAAAAGTGCTCTGTAAATTTACCTACATTATTGAATTCTTTACTGCATGACAGTGCTGAGAGGCTAAGACGATCCCAACACATAGAAACTAGTAAGCCGCCACTGTCTAATCAGGCTAATAGCTAGCTATAACCTCGCCCAACAACAATCAGGCTGGGATGAATTAATATTAGCTCTCAAAGGAGGTTTAGCTCAACCTGTAGCTAACCCTATTCCAAAAAGGAAGAGGACTACCATTGTGAGGAACATACCTCAAAAGCGTAGACAATCGACAAGGCTAACGTCAAAATTAGGAGCGGCCGAAAATCCTCAAGGCAGTGTCAGTCAACCCATACAATTATCCATCCCAAGAAGTGAACAATACTTGCAGCTAGAAGGACAAGATAACCATGAATCAGACCATGAGGAAGAAACAGAGAATTCTAGAGATGAACAAGGAAGCAAATCGGGACTTCCTTCAACACCAAGAACGATTCCCCAAGGTGACTTGTTACATGATTTTGAATTGGCCCAAGTCTTGGCCAACATGAATGATTACATGTAGCCTAAAATCCTGCTCAATATTAATTTGGGAGAAACCCAATCTCTTGAGAATTCTGACGATGCCACAATTCTATCTCCCTCAAAAGATGCAATCCATGAAGCAGAAACAAATGCAGATACCATTCAAGAAGAAGGGTACCAATTTGGTGACACGCCTCTAGTGAAAACCAGTGAGGTAGGCCTAAGCATAGAAAAAATAGGCCAAGAAGAAGAAACCAAAATAATTTGGGAAACCGATAACCAATTTGGAGACATGATGCTATTAGAACAGAGCCAGGGTGAGAAACTAGGCTCTTTAGAAGCAGAAACTATTAACGAGACTGTCAGCAGAACAATTTCTCCTCCGAAAAAGTATAGAGCCAAATTGAAAAAGCTTAGGAAAGAACAACAGAAGCTTCCAAAATAGTAAAAAGGCTCAGAAGAAAAATAAAGGAAATCACAGCAAGAAATGTCCCAGACAAAACCCCGGAGATAACAGGCGTGGTTGTACAAACAAAATCATATGAGGGGAAGGCTACAAGGACTCAAACTGAACCCATACCCACTCAACCTGTTATCACTCAAAAGGAACAACATGCAATTCTAGTAGAAGTAGCTACCTAGATAGAGTATGTACCCTCTTACAACGTAACTACCTAGACGAAGGATGTCCTTCCTATAGCATGGCTACTCAGACAGATGTTTGGACCTCCCATAATAAAGAAATATAGACAGAAGGCATCCCTTCTCATAGTAGAAGTACTCAGACAAGCATTCAAGCCAAAGATGTCATGACACATAATGACCCCATTATATTGAATCTTCAGGAAGAATCAGCACATGCTCGGCTCACATTAGAACGACTTGAACAAGAAACTATTTCTCGGCAAAAATACCAAGAGTTGTAGAGGCAGCTTCGGGAAATGAATGCAACAGAGAGCGGGACCTTCGACAGATACAGAAAAACAGAAGAGAAAATTGAGAGAATCAAGCTCTGATTAAATAGGGTCATAGCTCAAACAGACACCATCTGCTCGTTATATACATATGTCTTGGTATGTAGGGATCTCGCCACTAATTATGCCTTGTTTTTGTTAGAATGATACTTGCTATTTAAAATTAAAACCATGAGAGCTGGAAAACCAATTGAATTAAAAATAGTTGAAGATTTTCTAAATTGTTGCAAATAGCATGGGCTAAAGGTTCAAAGGCTACTTTGTGAATTTTACCTACACAATTTTGTATTAGAGGATGAGGTGGAAAAGAACCCCAACCCTTTTGTGAGAGATGTTCAATTCCAAGCCTTTATCTCGTTTGCAGTCAATCAACTTAAATCGATCAAAGCTCATAACGCATTCCAAAGACAAGAGCATGGATTGGATCTTTGGGTAAGAAGTGAAACCAAGCACCCTTTGCAAATGCTTACCAACCCTAAGATTATGATGACAAGGGAAGGGGTGATTAAAATTTTAAGGCCTATTCAGAAGGATATTATACAGACGGGAGTAGCATACTTCCTCTCCATTCAAGAAAGTTATTTGGCTTCATCCAAGCTCAGGTGGGGAGTCTCCAACAGTAGTGTACAAGATAGAGAGCCATTTAATTACAGAAATTTTAAATAGTTGCAGACCGTTTTGTCACTTATAGCAATCTCATTTTGAGAGAAGGACCTTATTGGTTAGGATGTCGGTTTCGTAGCCCTATCATTTGGTATCCTTCTGAAGGTTATCTGGCTATATACGAATTGTTTGAAGGGAAGGAAGGGCCTACATTTGAGCTCTTAGCGCAAAATCATGGTTTCATACCACTTTTTGGCATTCCTTCTCCAGCCTACTCTTTAACTGCTCTGCATACGAATTACTTGCTTTTCATGAGGCCCTGAAATAGGGTAAGCAGGGGAGCATGTTGAGTTACAAAATGGATATGTTTTTATTATTAATCTCATCATCTTTTTCCTTGATTCTTATATTTTCCATATTTTAATGCGCTAATATATTGAGGAATTATGGTAAGAAATGAAGGAATTATTTGCAGTTACGATTTAGCTAAATTTTACCCTTCTTATGCAGGAAAGTGACAAAATGAACGATTGTTGTTCCCTGACGTTGGAACAGCAAAATCTGACAAGCAAAGGAAGGAATGAGACGGTTGCAGACAAGGTTGAGAGTGAATCAGAGGGATCAATGTGGAATAGGAAAGATGTCTGAAGTTAGCAATCAGTTGCGTATCCCTCAGGATCGGGAGATCTTGAGGGATCACATTTATCTTTTACCCTTTCTGATTATAAAAGAGGATGATTGTAAGAAGAAAGGGAAGGAATCTCTGTTACTTTTCGAATTTTAATTTTAATTACAGACTCTCGCTGTTGAGAGAACATGACTATATTGTAATTCTCCTTAAGTTCGATGAGTAATATATAATTTAAGTTGTTGTTTCCTCGCATTATTTGAAGTAGCTCAATAGTCTTCGTTGGCAGCTAAGGGCCCGACCTCTGGTGGATTTAACTACTTTCTTTGTTCCATACATTTCTGATTCTCACAAGTGTGATTGGTTTGATAGTTTTCCTGTTTTCTGTGATTTTATCTCTTTCAGTATTTATAGTTTTCCTGTTTTGACAGAATATCTCTTGTTTATATGATTTACAACACTGTCATTTGATTCAGTTTACCTTCATTGTAGATTAATTTATTTAGATAAGTATTCATATTGATTTAATCAACTGTAAAGAATTTGATTATTGTTATTTGACTCTCAGATTGATATTTGCTACAAGTTGTATAAATTTGTTGATTTGTAGCAGTGATGTGTTGAGCTGGAAACAACCCCCTACACTATTTTAATTTCCACATCTCATGAATTCAAATTATCATGGGGATTCTTCTTTTTGTTTTGGATTTCTTAGCCTACATGAACTTTGTCTTGCTTTTATTCTTTTTACTTTGAAATTTTTTATGAAATTGCTTTAATTATTTTTGTCGGAACTCATTAGGCTCTAGAAGATGTGCATCAATCTTCTCCCGCCATGCTTGAGAGTTAGTTTTGTTCATAGAAAATTTCCAAAATTTCTCTAGAACTCTCTTTTTCAAAGCGTGCAGAAACTTACTTATCTAGTCCATTCTATGTTCTTGGTGAAGGAATCACACTTCTCAATTTTGAGAGAGATTCATTTTACTCCTGGGAAACCAGACATGCTTCCTTAGCAACCAAGTTGGTTATGGATTCCTATTCCAGAAAATGGACTTGATGTAATTATCCTATGCCATACCTATTATATGTTACATCATTTTACGTAATTGAATCCAGCTTCATAGTTTCTACTTCTTTGTCTATAACATTATTTGGCACATCCTTTACTGAAGTTTATATAGACATCTCTCCAACACCTTTTTGTGACCTTCCTACTTTCTCCAAGTTGCCAAACAGTGTGGGTATGCTAATTGATGTTATAGGATAGGCACACTAGCAACCATTTTCCTCTTAGATGTTGAAATTGTTGAATGGATTCCTTGTCAAAACAAGGCTTCAAGGTCATATTAGCTCATCGTTCATGTTTTCATCTTGTATTTTGCTTGCTTAAGGAGATGGTACATTACATGGGCCTTGTTTCGACTTTATACATTTAGCACCATCATCACTGGATTCAGAAATAATTCGTATCAAGAAGCTTGTACATTCAATGGACCACTATTTTTTATTTGATCATGGGTTCTTTCCTTCATACTTTATATGCCATATGCCCTAGATGCATTGTTGACTGTACAACTAAAGAGTTTCTCAATTCTAATTGTGTTTTCTCATACATTTCAAACTACAAGCGTCATAGAAATATTTGTAAACACATAAACACCTTTGTCAATTTCAAAACTTCCATTGTTTTCTGATATTGAAATCCAAACCGATATCATCAAGAAGACAAAGTGAAAAATTAGTAGTATGTTGCCTAAGTTAGGCATCAAAGCAATGAGTGAAAACATTTTTGAGTTTTTGGACTTACCATTTCAATATCAGATTATTGATATCCAAGTTGAAGATGTTGCATCTATTCCAATCCTTGCATTCAATTCTAGATATGATGCTATTACAACCATGTGTAGAAGATTGGAGATCTTTGTTGAAGACAAATTTGACAAAGTTTGTGAAATTGTAGCTCATGATATTGGATAAATTGCATGTTTTTCTGTTTCTCCTTTAGCAACTAATTTTGTAAAAGACTTTTTGTGTCAAATCCACAAAAATATTGGTTTGAAAAAGAATTTGGGAAACATAGATGTTCTTATATTAGGATTCTTTTGCATTCAATGTGATAAACAAATTTCAGATAACTCAAGGAAAAGTGATCTTGATGTAACTTTATATCAGATATAAAGGAAAGAGAGGCTTAATAATAGAGTCGTTAGAGTTTTCTTTCAATATTTTTCAGTCTCTTTTCTCGACTTCTTTTTAGTGAATTAGAGCAAGTTCATGTCGCTACTATGGGAAGCATTTATCGCCTTCTAAGCCATTCAATCAAAAGTGGTCTTCTGGGAAGGACATGTATTTGTTGAAAGGTATAAGCACATATGGTTGTTGAGGGGTTGGTATTAAGTTTTTACCTTTTGAAGCAAAAATGGATGTTGTGATCATAGTTATATAGTTGTTTGTTTGAATTTCATATAATATCATTATTGAAATTTCACCTTAATTTTTCATTGTCTAGCAGTGAGCTCTACAAAAATCATATTCAAGGAAGCATTCCAAAGGAATTTGGCAATATGAAGAGCCTTATAATCATGGACTTGTATAACAAAAACATTAAGGGTGAAATTCCTTGATCATTGGGAAAAATGAAGGCACATGTATTTTTGTAAGTTTTCTTTCTGTTATGTCTAATTGGTCATGATGGAAACATCCAAACTAGGATTATAATTTAGAGATATTGTCTTAGATAACAAACTAAGGTGCTCTAGTTCTCTTTCACTGTTCATATCATATGAGTGTTTGCTGATGGTTATATGATCATTACTTAATGAAAAACCACCTTAACAATAATTCACTGACTGGACAAATTCCCAGGGAACTTACTAAAATTTCAAACCTTAAATTCACATAAGTCGATTTCTTGTACTCCAAGTCTTAGTGGTTTATTGTTATGATTTTATTTTGACTTGTGGGAAGGTCTCCGCTAGTAATTTGTGTGGTTCTATTCCAACAATTGGACCATTTGAATGCTTTCTAATGAAAAAGTAAGGATCTTTCTCTAAGCATCTTTTCTACCATTATTTTGGAATTTTTTTTACAAGAATGTTTGCACTTTGAAGTTTATGGTATCCATTTTGTCATGTCTCCAAGATTGATTCTCTATGTGGATTTTTTGGCTCTATGCTTTGTTTCCAATGTATACAATTGCTTTTCTATTATTTAAGAATCCTAGATGAAAAATACACAGTAATAGTGTAACACAAATTTTCATATTGAAATTGTATATTATATTATATTATAGAATATGTTCCCTAAGGAGATGATTTTGTTGAACTCCAACTAATCTAATCCTCATCTCAAAGAAATTAATTTGTATGTCCACCAACCTATTTGTGGTGTTTTTGAATGTTAGTTGTGCATGTTAAAGTACTATAATCTCAATTCAATGCTACAATTTATTCCTTATTGGCAAAGCATTAAGCTAATTGAAATAATTACAACATTTACACAAATCATCTAGTGGAAATTATCTGACATATTTTATTTTCTTTTCAATCGCATGAAGACCCATCTCCATCACTATGGTTTATGGGAGGAAACATCCTCTTTCTGTGGGAATTTTCCTACAAAGCATGGGATATTTCTCCTTGTGCCAAGGATGATTGAGGAATGTCCTTGACATCCATCAAATATCTTAGCGATGTTGAGTAGTCCTCAAGGTAGTTGTGGGACTGCTCACCCTCATAAACTCTTCTAATGAAGGATTCATCCATCAAATCATGCACTTTTAGGTGCCATGTAACCATAACTAGCAACCCTCCCTTTATAAAATATAACATGCCTTAAATTTTTTAAAAGAAAACATTAAAAAGGCAACCAACCTAAACTAAATAGTGAGCACTAACCGAAAGCCTAACACAATAACTAACTTGAGTTTCAATTAACTTGTGGCCTTTAGGTTTTTCCTTTCTTTATATAAATCATTCCATGTTATTCCAATTTCAAAAAAAATTAATCTGAAAGAGTAATAAGTGTTCAAACTTTAGATTGACTTTCTAAATTCCTTGAATCTAAAATTGGTCACCAATTGAAGGGGAAGCCTCGTTCTAGCAATCAGAACCAATGAGCATACAGGTGAAATTTTGAAGGCAGTGATCGAGCTCATAGATGTTTCCAATCCAAAGTGCTCCCATTATAAGGATAATTATTGCTTGGGTTTCCCCGTCTCATGTTGTATTTAAAGTAAACCATAGGTCAATAGTAGAAATAACATAAGGACTAGATCTATGCGGAATTTAAACATTCCATTCTGTAATTATAAATGAAGTCCGTACAATGTTGTGAGGGGTTTTGATTACATTGATAACATGTGTTAAGTATGCATTGTGGCAAGTTATGAAGGAAAAAAAGATGTTATACTTTTGATTGTGAAGTATTTCCATGTCCAATTGTATTTATTTGATCAAATTTCCACAATTCCCTTGAAATGATCTATTGACTCTTATATTTCACCTTAACTCAGGATTTCACAGTTTGGAAAGGTAAATATATTCTGCATTCTGCATTTTACATGCCTTTTAATACCTTTCAATAATTATTCAAAATTTTATGTTGCTTGTCATTCCCTTAGTGAAGATTGTTTGATAAGGACTGTCATGTGGAAAGAGTTATTTTTGCTGACAAAACTAACCTCCCTAGGAGTTTAAGACTCTCTAGTGACAAACAAGACAATTAAGAGCAATCCTTCTCTAAACATACATTATTCTATGAGAAACCAAATGTTTTTCGATCCTACCTCAAGTCCAACGCTTGTTGCAGCAGTCCAGCCTCGTCGATCCAGATGAGCTCCTCCTTCACTTTGAAACCTACATACACTAACAATCAAACGATTACATAACAACTGAATATTCCATAAAACAAAGCATATTAAACATATAGACCAAGGAGTATATGAAACAATCCATTAACAACAAATCATTGAGAAGAATGGACTTATTTGTATTAAGGAAACAAAAAAGAAACCATTACAACTTGAGCCTTGGTGTTGTGCAAGTTCCTCCCAGGGTCTAGCAAGAGTTTTCCTCTACTTTGACAAGCTCACCCAGTTCCAAATGAAACAAGAAAGGATGGTAATCTCTCCTCACAAGCTTACAATGGAAGTCCTAATTCCAGCAGCATCTACCCTTTGGAATGTTCAGCTTTCAACCTCCTCTCCCTTGGCCCAATGCCTGTATTTATAGTGTTCTAGAGGAAGTTATTCAGTTCCAACATCAATGGGATACTCCCTCTTTTGGATGGGGTAGCTCCTCTCTTGATGGGATAAGTTCCTCTATCATAGGGATGCATGAACCATCTGGAGGCGCTCAATACACGTCAAACACTCTTCTAGAAAGCTCTAGAAGTGACCACAAGTAACTTTTTTAAGATGAAACTCGCGCCTTTTGACCTTTACAGAAGTACGCACCCATCCCTTGACTTACAGAGCGTACAAGTACGCAGGTACAATGAGCTTGGGATGCGTACACACAGGCAAGGTAGAGAGAACCTGCGTACCCAGAGATAAACATGACTTTTAATGACTTTCTCTTTTTTTTGAAGTTTGACATGGAGAGCAGAGGTATAAGGCTTGACAAGGAGGATAATATGACTATTGATGGGGCCATATTAACTGCAGATAGTCATGGTGACAAATTTCAGTGTAACACTTTATACCACCAATTACTCACAATTTAATTGGGTGAATATGGAGAACACTGACCACACCAACAGATGCACATGACCATGTGATGGCCGACTGCAACCAGTAAAGAAGTATGCAAATCTAATTCCCTAATGCATAGACAAGATGACAGCTCTCTGGCACTATGTGAACAGAAACCTGAATAAATCATTCATTGATACATGCAAGACTTTAACACAGAGGTAGGATGACAACTACTCTAATGCTAAACATCAAGAGTTTAGGAATACAGCATATCAAGCACAACTTGGAAAAGAAGAAGCATGAAAAGTGAGCAATTAACAGCAAAAAGCTTGTATTAGCTGAAAATGAAGACGAGGCACTGCAAGTATCAAAATAGTTATAGTCACCAGAAGTTGGAACTTACATCAAAGCATCAACCATCAACCCCGATTACATCTTGTTTATGGGTATATATAGAGTTTCATTACAAAGGCACTCAACCATTCTAAGTATGGAGGGGTCATAATTGACCACCAACTGCTTTAACTACCTGATGGAGTCTCTGGTGCATTTGCTTGCTTCAGTGGATGAATATGGTCCTTTCAGGTGCTCTACTATCCTTCTCGGGTGGCTGGAGTGCTCTTATCAATGAGGACCCATAACTGTTAAATGCGGTCACCTGTTCGGGCTCTGTCCTTTTCCTTTTCGGCCATACTGTTGGTTAAATATGGTTGTTGGGGAGCAACTACAAACAATACTGGAAACTGGTCACCTTCGTCCTTCGGGTGCACGGAACAATTCATGGATGTGTACTGCATGGCTGATAGACAGGTCAGATGGAGAAGG
>APFE030301448.1:38119-58908 GCA_000404065.3 Pinus taeda
CTCTAGAAGTGACCACAAGTAACTTTTTTAAGATGAAACTCGCACCTTTTGACCTTTACAGGAGTACGCACCCATCCCTTGGCTTACAGAGCGTACAAGTATGCAGGTACAATGAGATTGGGATGCGTACACGTAGGCAAGGTAGAGAGAACCTACGTACCCAGAGATAAACATGTTTTTTAATGACTTTCTCTCTTTTTTTGAAGTTTGACATGGAGAGCAGAGGTATAAGGCTTGACAAGGAGAATAATATGACTATTGATGGAGCCATATTAACTGCAGATAGTCATGGTGAAAAATTTCAGTGTAACAAGGACCATGCATTATAACGACACTATGCCAATGAATAATACTTGTTTTGAATGTGCTCTCTAGTGTCATTCTTTTATGATCTAGATTCCAAAGCTATTAACATCACCAGGAAACTAATTATTGTTAATAACGGATTGACTATAATCTTTTTGTGCTTTGTTTTCTTCTTCCTTTATTTCCTACACAAATTATAGTTCATTGTAAGGCATATTTAATATGACTAGTGAGAATGCATAGGAAAATTGTTGTTTTCTCTCTTGCCTTCATCCCTTACTCTTCTGTGTGCAATTTGCATGTGCCTCACATTGCTTGGGCTGTTAATGGATATGAAAAGAAATTTGTGTATGATTTAGTGGGATTCGTAGGTGTATGTTATGTTTTACATATATTAATGAATTTCATGCATTACCTCATATGGCATGCAAATTACTCTATAAGTAGACCGCATGTTGATTCTTGCCATGCAACTTAATTGATGCCTAGAAATCTAGCATAACTTACTTCTTGAAAGTACTCAGTACCTATATTTATCTCTTGAATTTGATGAATTTTAGGATTAAACAAGAAACTAAGTAGGATAGTCAGAGAAGCAAATTTGCAATCATCTCACTGTGCCATGGATGTGCTTTATGGATTATGCCATCCTTACTTCTTTAAACAGTCTAAAGACAACGTAATGGAAATGCATCTCCTTTTTTAGTAGTAAGAGTACAAGATACCAAGAGGTAACTTTTCCTCTCTTAATCTCTTCTCAACTACCATTACACATGGTCGGTGCTGCACATACATTTATTTGATATTCATAGACAAGATTGTGCTTCAACTACTTTATTATATTAGATTATGACATATATTACCAGTCAAAATACTATTTGATTTCTTTAGCAAGTAGCATCATGTTCCTTCAATTGTGGAGAAGCTCATTGAATATATTTTAGTTGAATTTCATGTCATCATATGGGACACGTTGATGAGTGGATAAGAGTTGCAAGAATTAACAACTTTGTTTTTCAATAAAATTTTGTCTTCTTATAATTCCTTGTTGTTGAACATATATATATTTATCTGAACAATGAAAAAAGATTGAGAGTCAAAAATATATTTACTCTTACTAATCATTTTTGTTTGTCTTTCTACAATTTAAGCTTTCCATTTGTTCTTTAAAGGATAATCTAATAATCAAGATATCTTTTTCAAGTTTTGAAAACAACCCATGCCTCTAGGGTCCTAAATTGTAGGGGGGACAACATATGATTCAGGATGTTTATTGAAGTAAGCAATACGCAAGGAAAGTTTTGTGGAGATATCATTTTGTAAACAAGGATAAATTTCATTCTCTCATACATAATCTCCATGTTTGATTGAAAATAAATTTCTATGGTCAATGTTCCTTTGTATGCAACTACATGAAGAAAATTCCCACCAAGTTCCAGATCTGGTCTATTGTTCTATGAAATATTGTAATTGAACTAGATATGAGATTTGCTAAGAAATTATAGAAACTATTTCCAAATTCTATGTCTAAGTAGTACCAGTTCTCTACCATATATTCATGTATAAGACATGAATGCTAATAAATAATTAAAATCCTACTACATTAAATGCATGAGAACTTCTTCTCCTATTGTTATGTGTTCAATTGCAATTATGATCTTTATCTCTGAAGAAAATAATTTAACTCTTCATTTTTTCTTGTCCTTGGTGACATTAAGCATGGAATGTCTTTTATTTAGCTTTAATGAAAATTCTCAGACTCGGCCTGAAGTTGTTTGTCTCCAATTATATGATTAAATCAGCTAATGGAAGTGATGGGGCAACATGTAGGTTTTAACCCCGTACAAAAATTACCTGCATACGAATTCTAAATCATAGGAAAAATAGAAATGCGAGATCATAACACATAAAACACATATACACAAAGATTTCCCACTGGATCTCAAAACCGAGACTACCAGCTTGATTTTTCATTATGTTCCTTTCAATGTTACAATACATATTTATACATGTTGAAGCATCCAATACCATGGACCAAAAAACCATTGATCCAATACCATGGACCGAAAACCATTGCATCCAAAAAGCATGTGCGAAAATCATGCACAAAACCATAGGTGGGTTCGCCCAACCTAACATAGGGTCCAAAACCAAAATTTTCCGGGGCGCTACCCCGGACCCCATAAAGTGGGCTTACGGGTACCCCTCAAACCCCCTGTTAACTATGTGAAAAGAATATAACACAACCCAACACAACATTAATTCAAAAGCATCTTATAGTTGTGAAGGAAGCAACATCTTTTCTTTGATTTTAAATTTAAGTGTTACATTAATGTAGACATGAATTTGTATGCACTTCCAAAAGGGATGATCACATTGAAGTCAATTTTACAATTTCTTGTATTATTTAGTGTCAAATTATTCCAAAAAGTCAGAAACTATTTTCCTGAATTGTATGAATTGTGGACTAATAAGATTATGGTCTCATATAACTATGAGGTAACAATAGATGCAACTACAAAAATATTTTATAGGGGATTTTTCATCCTTTTCATTATTTTAATATGCATGTCATATTAATTTGTAGCTTGTGCAAATGATGTGGCATAATTTAGTAAAGAATAGATTTAGTTCTAGAATCTAGGGCATGGTAACCTATTTAAGATCTAATTTTTTGTTTAAGACAACCTAGTATATAAGGCTATCCTAGGCTATCCTATTATTGTATCATTTTTACTTCATTTCTTTTTATTCTAGACTTAGCTTTGACATTTTCTAGGAGTTTTGTTTGCACTATTACATTGTATAAGTAGTCTACATCTTGATATTTTTAGCATGTAACTTAGTTCGCATGATTGTGCCTAAGCTTTCCTTGAATGTTTAATACTTAGTAGGTGTTATTTTATATGGTGACATTTTATTTTCTTTGTTTATACAGGTCATCTAGCCACATAGTGGTCACTATTGCCCAACTGAAGAAAACTTTTTTGAGTTTCTTGCTTTTATGGGGAAAATGGCATTGATAATATTACTAATGTTGAAGTATATACCATATAAATCCTTATATTCTTATTTAGTTTATATTCCAGTATTCGTCGTCTTTCATGTCTTATATTCTACATTGTATCTTCTTTCCCTTTCAGAAAATGAACTCAGTATTGATGGTAAGAAGGAAGAATTGAAGAAAGAGGAGAGCAATAACACTAGAGTGACAAAATGCAAATTAAAGAGAGAGAAAAGAGAAATCATCTAGTGGTACCTATAGATCCAATATTTTGCATAATACACACACATAGAGACTAATGGTCAAGTCTTCCAAGTTGGTGAATTCACCTGCAATGTCTTAACAACACAATGACAATGTTTTGACGTGATGAAACAATATTTAATGTGTAAATTGTATTCCAACCAATATTAAGTTAGAAACTCATATCGTAATACTTTATAGTTGAAATTATTTATAATATAATTTGTGTCGTTGAAATTATTTATAGTTGCACTTGAATTGATTTAGTATTGTAATTAACCTATGTAGCTTTGGGTTTTCATATAAGATTAACATGTACATTTTATGATATTTTGTTTTTTAATTTAGTTGCCAAATCATACTAATTAATTTATGTTGATCAATAATGAACACAAAATCAATCTAAAACTACTAAATTAGTAGTTTATGTTGATTAATTATGAACATAAATAAAATGAATATACAACTAAATTAGTTACTTATAGTGATTGTTAATAAAAGTAAATAAAATGAATATAAACTACCAAAGTAGTCATTTATATAATGAATATGAAACTACCAAGAAAACATAAATGACTATTGCATATGATAAATTTGTGATTACAAATGATGACTAAATTATACGACTATTAGTAGCTAATTTAAAGTATCTTATAACACAACCAAAATTTAGTCATATTTCTTTGGTCATTAATTGGTATCAAATGGTGACTAAAATTTGCATATATATAACTATTAGTAGCTAATTTACAGTACCTTATAACATGACCAACATTTTGGCCATATTTCTTTGGTCATTAATTGGTTTTGTTAAGTGATTATTTAATTGTATATTTTGTCATTAACTATGACAATTAATGACTAAATCAATGATTAAATTAATGATCAAATTTATGACTAAATATACTACTAGACAATAAAATTGAAACAACCAATTAATGACTAAGCTAAAAATGATTAAAATTTAGTCATGTTATAAGATATTGTAAATTAGCTGCTATTGGTCACCAACCAAAAACTAGTCATTTATATGCAAATTTTAATCGTTTTTTTAGTAACTAATTAGCCATTTTGTACTAGTGATAGTCAAATAAGAGATCATGAAAGGAGAAAGGAATTAGACAGACCATTGGCTCCATGGGAAGGATCTAGAGTTAATTTTCTTTCCTCCCTCATGGACCGAGAAGTAGATGTTACCTGGAAGCAACGTAAGTCCCTCCTTTGATAATTTGTCAGCTACGCAGTTGAATTCCCTGTGCACATGGGAGAAGGATACTTGTTTGAAGACTCCCTTGATTGTGAGGATCCTATTTATCCCATACTTCATGAGTGGAGGACTGAAATTGAATCCCTTATTGATCCAGTCCATGGTTGTTTTGGAGTCTCCAAAAACATTCAACACATCAAGGTTTAGCCACCTGGCACAACATAATAGACCCTAAAGATCATCAACTTTCGCTCTATTTTTTGACCTTTTTTCTCCATTCCATCTAAAATTGAAACATAGATATTCAATAGTAGTTATTCTTGCACCACGTCCACAAAATTCATTATGAGTTACTCCATCCAAATAATTGGCACAAAAATAAATTAGAGGAAGGGGATTTAGAATAGGCTATTGTTTGGAGATGGTGCCTTCCCATATTCAAAGAATAGAGCATAGGTTTTGGAACCTACAAATCCTATGTCAAAATTTTGTTCATCAAAAATGGACATATTGCGTCCTTTCCAAATACCCCTGTAGATCATGAAGGGTAGAATGTTAATTTGTTTGCATTGAAACAATCGAGTGCTTGATTCTCACCTCCACAAAAATGAGGTCACAGTTTAAATTAATTTTTAGATGTTGGGAGATATAAATCAAAGTTCCAATTGCAAGTGGAGATTTAAGAAATAAATACAAGGTACTATCTTCTACATTTTGACAAAGACTGCATCTATCAGGGCTTGAAAAACCATGCTTGTATAAGTTTTCCCAAGTCAAAATTTTATTCTTACATAACAACCGGCAAAAGAGTAAGATTTTTTTGGGCATGATCCAAGTCCAGGCCCTTTGAAACCATCTGATACCTGATTATTACCACTAGATTCATCAATGTGTTTATAAATATTTTTGATCGAGTGGATTCATGTAGCAAAGTCGAGTTGCCAACAAATATTGTGAGCATGTTGATTTAATTATAAGCTTGTCAATTGGAGTTTAAGGGTATATTCATTCCATTTATATGATAATTCATCTCTCAAGTCTAGGTCTGAGGCATTCATCCAAATTGGGAGAAAGCATAAAGGATTTTGATCCTTCTTAACTTGAGACAAGAAAAAAATATGTAGGTATTCCAACTCTTCAAATTGTAAATTGGGTGTTTTCCAATCAGGGTATTAGTACCTAACCCAACAAACCACTTTATATTCTCAGTCATTCAACACCTAGTCTCCATAAAACTTTTCCAAATGTGTGAGACATTTTTTGTTTTCATTGCGCCTTGTCTTAGCCAATTTTTGGCTCTCATATTCATTAAATATTTGTCACTAATGATGTCATGCCAGATGCTTGTGCCAGAAAAAACCTTCCAAAAGTTGTTTGATATAAGCTCCAATGTGAATAATTATGTTCTCTTGATACCACATCCACCCCTTTCGGTTCTAATAGCAATCTAGTCTGTGCTAACCAGATAAATTTTCCTGCTTCCCGAGAGCCATGCCCAAATAAAAATTTCAATGATAAAGACAATATGCCTAATAATAGTCTTTGGGAGTCTATATAGGTGTATCCAATACACCGAGATGTTTTGTAGGATAGATTTATCAATAATTAATCGACCACCTAAAGACAACCATCTGTGAGTTGATTTCCCCACTCTTGTTCTAAATTTATCTAATAATCATTGCCATCCTTCCAATTGGTATATATTGGGATTCATCCTAAAACCAAGATATTTGAATCCAGTCTCTAGAGGGGTTAGTTAGAATCCCAATATTGCAATGATCTTCAAGACTCTACCTCGCTCCTCAGATGCATATATTAGTTTAAATTTTTCAAGATTCGTTTTTAGGCCTGGAGCTTCTCCAAAATCCTCAATTATTTGATGTAGAAGTATCCAATGATATTCTGAAACCTGACCAAAGCATAAGACATTTTCAACAAACATTAAATGGTTAATATAAACTCTTCTTGTGATCTGGATGCCTTTAAAAAGACCTTGATTTTTATCATCCATTATCCATAGGCATTCAATAACAAGAAGGAAAAGTAATGGTGAAAGGGAGCTTCCTTGCCTTAGGCCCATGGATGCCCAAAAGAACACCGAAGGAGCACCATTGATGATGAAATCATAAGAGATTGATTGGAGACTTGTCATAATCCAATCCACCACCGACACAGACAACCCTATCTTGTGTAAAATCAGTCCTAGAAATGTTCCATCCTGGTTGTCATATGCCCTGTGAAGATCTAAATTTAGAATGATCACTTCCCTTTTTCGAGTGTGTTAGCACTCAAATTTTCCTTAGGCTGAAATAAGGCAAGACTCAAGGCCACATCAAACCACGCTCAGCCTCGTAGCTAGCCCTACGAGGACAGGAGAGGGCTCTCTCCGGGTTAAACTCGGAAAAAGGTAATCAAGAAGGCTCGAGATGACCGAATTAATGATTGATTTTAGGCTAGGTATTAAGTACAAGTAGTTTAGGATTGATTTTTTATGATTTTGTTGAAATCAAGGGAAAGGCAATGTTGGGTGCGGGGATGAGGCACAGTTTTTGCAGAGGTCTACTTGGGGCAAGATAGGAAATTGTTTTGATGCCTTAAAGTAGGTGAGATGGATAGATCATACCGGTGAGAATCTAAGGAGAGCAAGGGGTCTCAAGGATTCTCCTTAAACTGAAGAAAACATAGAATATTAAACAAATTTAAAGGCAGAGCATAGCAATTTCATGGATTCTACCTTAACACTTCATTTGCTTAATAAGAGAAGATTCAATAGAGATAATGATGCACATACACAACTTACAAGTACTGAAAGAAACACACCATCAAGACATAAAGCCACATGGATCCCAAGTAGTGCTGCAAAACCCTGGTCTTCCCTTTGCCAAAAATGCTGGTAAATATGTACAATATAGTCTCAAAACTATCCCAAGAGTCCAACCACTGCTACTGGATGAAAAATTACATATATAGACCAAGCCAAACCATTCCCTAACCTCTAGGGGTCGAGCGCCTCCTTCTAGGAGCTGTTTCAGCCAATTCTAAACTCAGCACTACAAACTAGGCAATCAAAACAACTTGCCTCTATAAACTTGGAAACCAATTCATTCATTAATTTTTTACCATTTTATGAATGAATCTTCTAGAATAGGTAAAAAATTCCATGTCAATCATGAAATTACATCAATTACATCAATGAGGATGAAAAGTCCCACCAAAAGGTCAAAACTAGTCAATACTGCGTTTTCCTGAGCTGAAGATGCAAAACTGGCCAATTTCCCCAACGCGTAGTGCGCCATTTCTCTACGCATAGCGCACCTTTCAGGCCACCTTTGAGGCACTTCCCAGCATCCAAATGAGGCACAAGTGGGCTTGTTGGAAAGTTTGGGATGTCTACTTTCCAGCCCAAGTAGAATTTTTCAATTTAGTGGTAATTTGCCCCTCCAAAATTGCAATCTCCCAAGACTGCTTCCTATGTGTCCAAAAAGTGGCAGAAGGTCATTTTTTGCTTGTTTTTTTACCTTTTAGGGGCTCAAATCTCCATTAAACTTCTTGGTCGTGGCTGCGCAAGTGTATTTTTTCATGACAAATCCAAAAATGCAAACCTTTCCTGAAATGGACCTCCCCAATTTAAGGGTAGCGCACGGCGCGCTACGTGTTGAGGGCAAAAACCTGTTTTTGACAAAAAAATGACCAAAATTGCTCCAAATTGTCTGAATTTTGAGCTGAGGGTGTATTATTGAGTGCCATGCTCCCTCAAGGTGGCTTCAGCCAAAATCTGAAGTGGATCGGGCCTTTTCCTCCGTTTTAGTGCCTTGGCCAATCGTCTCTTGAGTACCTTCATTTTTGCTTTGCACACATGCATGTGTGCCCAATAATGATTTTTCATGTGGCGGAGCATATCTTTGTCCCTGTTTGCCTTGGCTATCAAATTTTCTAAATGAGTATTCACTTGAATGAGCATAGATTCCCGATCGATTGGTGTCAAATCACCGGGTCTCCTACGGGCCAATTCCCGGTCTTCACGAATCTTCCACTGCTCATAAAGCTCGTGCTCATCTTCCAACTGTTTGTTACGCTGCTCTAAATAGTTAATCACCCATTTTCCATCTGCAATTTCTTTTGCAGCGACTCATTCTCGACCCTTTGCTCTCGGATGATCTCCTTGAGCTCTGAGGCAGGAGAGCTAGCATCAATATCAATGACATCTGTGTCCTGGCCTCTTGAAGGACCCTCATGAATCATGTGCCTCTTTCTCCTGTCCTGAACATGTACCTGTGCTGAAGAAGATGGCGAGACCCCTTCCACATGATGTGGAGATAGTACTCACTGTGTCGATGAAGTCAACGAGACCCCTTCCACCCCGGGTGGAGATAGTACTCGTCATGCAGCTACAAATAAGGCTCTGGGGCCTTTCTGATATGTTACATATGTTGGAGCATCAACATGCTCGGTCTCATGAATGTCAAACTGCTGTGAAGGCCCTCCCTCATCATGGAGAATCTCAGGAGGTAGGTGTGGCACCATGAAGAAGTCGTGAGAAATGAAATCCTCCCATGGAATACCTTGCTGTGCCAACTAATGCATCACTATGATCTCGATCAGTGCATAATGATATAAACTTTTGAGTTGTTGTGCGGGGTTCTTCCTTTGCACTACGGGAACCATCTTTTCTATATTCTGGCACATGAAAAATGGAATGTTCATCATTCATACCCGGGTAAAATGCATCAACAAACGGATATGGTACGAATATAAACGTGAAAATCTGCCCTCACAAGTAAAATAGCACATAATAAGCCTCATCAAGGGTGCATACTCCTCCCTTAGGAATCTGAAAGGAAAAACAGCAGTAAGGTGCCTCATGCATCCGGGTTTGATGTATGGTTGATAATGAAATTTGTCTAGCAGCTTGCGCTTGGTCCACTCTTCCCCAACATTTGGTATCACGGTTGCTGAGCAACAATCTCAGGTGATAGTGTGAAGTCCACTCCTGCAAGGTTCACATGACCATTGTGCAAATGTAGGACAAACAAGCGAACTAATTCTCTGTGATGTTGAATTTTTGAGATCCTCTCACAATACTCAAAACATGATTGGTACCGAAAACAGGACATTGCAAGTGGACAAACTTGAAACTAAGCCAAAGAGGTGGGCTCCTCTCTAACATGCTGACCACTTTTACCACTCTTTTGATGCCTCCTAGGCATTTCTTCCTCCGGTGTTGAATCATTGTCATAACCCTGCTCATAATCTAATTTGGTTTCTGACATGGTTTTGAAGACAGGATGGCTGAACTTTATATGTTGACTGTGCACACAAATGATTGCTGTTTGACTTTTTATTCAAATGTTGTTACCAAGGGGACATAAAGACAAGGGAATTGTTAGGGAAAGGGAAACATGAGGGAATTAGGGAAAATGAAAATAACGAGGAATTTATGGAAGGAGAAGGACATAGGAAATTATGATGTTGTAGGGTTTTGGGGTGAAGTAGGTTTTTGGACTAAGTAGGGTTTGGGATTTTGTGAAGGGAAATTATGGAATTTTATGGGAAATTTGAAAAGAAATGCTGATGAATATGGGGGAAAAAAGGAGGATCAAAATGGGAAAACCTTGGGCAGCATATCACTTTGAAACCCTAGCAAACTTGGTCTTTCAATTTACACACCAACTTAGTTTTTTTGCTTTCAATTTTCATGGCATATTTGTCATATTTCTTTTATATTCATCTTGCAGAAAACAAAAAAGCCATGGATAAGGAGCTTACTTGTATTTTGTTTGAGCTAAGAAAGGTTTTGTGTGCATTGCTGGCAAGTTACAGGGTAAAAACCCTAACGCGTAGCGCGCCTTGCCCAACGCGTAGCGCCCCTTCAATGCGTAGTGCCCTTGTAAAATTACACTGCAAAAACCTTCCTGACGCGTAGCGCGCCTCCAAAACTGCCCACTTTGCTCAAGAACTTATAAAATCGCCTTTGCAAGGTTTCACTTAGCTTGTGAGAGGCAAATGAAGAATGATGTGATTTTATAGGCTTCTTTTAAATTTTCATTTGCCCAAAACCCACTTTATAATGTTTTGAGTGTTGACACTTTTTTAATCTAATTAGCTCTGACTTTTGGTTTCTTTTCTTTGAAAAATTGGTTGAAATTATGATTTCTTCTAAAAAAAATTGCAGGGATAGCTTCTAAGGTGCTTTGACAAATCTGGCTGCAGAAGCTACTACCATTTGAAGAGCTGAAGAATTTTGAAACATTTTGACAAATTACATATTCTAAAAAACACATTTAATGATTTCTTCTTCAAAACAGGGTTTTGAAGAAGAATCAATCTCACACTGTCATACAAGACGGAGTCTAACAGAGTGTTAATGGTATGTGTAGATTCTTAAGCAACTGCAATCGCTTCTTGTATGTTACTGTTGTTTATAGAAACAAGTTGTGTGGAGATTTTATTTGAGAGACATCTCTTCATCCTATTAGCTATGATATTTGAGATCACCTTGTACACAATGTTGCAAAATGCAATGGGTCTTAAATCCATGAAAGTTTTGGAGTCCGAATTTTTGGGAATCAATGTGATGAATGTCACATTTATAGCACCTCATACCCTCTTTTAGACCTTGTTTTCCTCCACCATCCTCTATAAATCACAACCCATTAAGTTTATCAAGTGGATGAATATATGGATTCTCTAGCCATCCAGACTTGGGCACTTGTCCTTTCTAAAAGATTTAAGAATTGGCTTCATTTCCTCTAAAGTGATTGAGGAACCCACCAAATTTACTTCATGCTCTTTAAAAATTTGTGGATAATGTTCAATGAAGGATAATTGTTTCTCTATATCAGCATCCTCATTTTCGTTATGAATTCTTTTTTAAAATTCCACTGCCTTTCTTTGGATTTCCTCAGTCTTTACAACTTTGTGTCACCTATCATCCTCCATTTCACAAATCATATTTCTTTTCCTTATAATGGTGGAAAATTCCTAGAAAAAAATTGTGTTCTTATCCCTTCTAGCAATTCAAATTTCTTGACCTTTTAATCTCCATTTTTCTTCTTGCATTGATAGAATGTATCTTTTGTGGGTCTCTAGTACAATTAATATTTGGTGTCAGTTGAATATAGAAGTGTACTATTTTTTAGAGCCCCAATTTAGTAAATATCTACCTCAATATCCTTCAACTCTTATATGTGTTGTATTTTCTTATTTGCCACCCAATTTCAAATAACCACTTTTAATGTTTTGTTTGGAGACCACCGCGTCCATGCTCAAACTATCAGGGGGAATCAAATAGGTTGTCCCAGATCTCTCAATGAACTCACATAAATATTTTTATTCTAACTAAGTGTGGTTAAATTTAAAGGGGATATCAGTCCGTTCTCTCTCTTGCTACCAATGAATGAAGATCAGAGCATGGTCCAAGATTATCGTTGAAGAAACCTATGATCTCAAAAATCCTAGTAATTCTAGAAATTTTTCATGCATTAGAAAGTGATCTAGTCATTTTTATATGTTATGTGTGTTGAAAACTAAACCACTAATAATAACACACTCAGTCATAAAATAAATATCAAAAATATAGAAAAACCAGACATGTCGGAAAAGACATGAGAGACTTTTGTGTAGTCTCTCATTCTCATGAATTTCATTATTAAAATAATGTTTATGATACATATAAATACATGAGGAAGTTATCTCAAGATAGTGCATCTATCTTGAACAAACTTGGTTGAGAAAATATCTCAACAACACACTAATCTAGGATCCTAACTAGTTGGAGAGAATCTTTTAACCAACTAAGCCTAAACTGACTCCTAACCATGAGGAACAAACTCAATCTAGAAAGGTAGGATTAAATCCTAACTTTCATGATTTTAATTATTTTAATTATTTGGACTTAGAATTGTTTTTAATGTGAGAGTGAGGCTAACATTCCCCCCCCAAATGATAAGTCCAAATTAAGAACCAGTAACCATCTTCCAAGTTCTCATGCTAAAACTGTTGATCCTCAAAAAACATTTTCCTAAAAAACCACCAAAGTTGGATGCTGGAGAAACTGCAATATGAAGAGACCATGAGTGAGCTACATGTCTGATTCATCCTTGAATGTCGCTTGAAAAATCCATCACATGCCAAGCTGCAAAAGGATACATTTGTCCTTTGCTTGCAATTAGCATCCTTTGTCCACTAACAAAATATTGAGAATGCCCACTGGCTTATGACATTGAAAAACAACTCACTGTTGCTTTTGCTGTGTGTGAAAACTACTCATGGCTGACTTTGTTTTCGATCGCCCATTGGAAAACTTGTTGATGCTCACTCGCTAATGAAAATGCTCACTGGCTTCTTCGCTGACGTTGTCGAGACTTTCAGTCTGACAACCACTGTCAATTTCATTGAAATTTTCCCCCCTTTGTAAGCTAAAAGGAGAGACAATCTTCTTCAAATTATCTTTGAGCTCCTCCCCTTCAGGTGTATGAGTGGTTCACTAGTGTACTCCCCTGTTCAACTGCATGATAGTACCATCTTAATTTTTACTGTTGGCTGCAACATGTGTGAGTGAATTCAATTGTAAAATTTATACAATCTTTTGACCATGGATAACCATTCCAAGGGATCAATCCATGAATAATCGATCTTCAATCTGGTTGATTGTTGTTGTTTCCTGCATTATGCTGATGAATGATTTGACTTGCCATAATGGTGACAAGGATGGAGATCAAAACACTGATCTTCCAAATGACCAGTTTTTTGACAATGAAGGCATTTTTGTTTGACTACAACTTCAGTTTGGGTGTATTTTTGTTTATTTTCAAATTTCTCAGAACCAACCGATGTGATTTGTGAAAGAAACCCTACACTCACAAACTTAATGGGCCTTGAATAATCTGGGATATGCAATTTGGCATCATGTTTGACATATCCTAAGCCTGTCAACTTCTTTTACTTTGAATTTCTTCCCATGGCTTGATGATTGGTTTGGAAGAAAGTTGAACTAGATCAGGGAGCACTTCGACACTTGAAGTTGGTTGGATCAGTGACTTGGAATCATCAGTTGTATTTGTATTGTTCAAAGACTTGGAAGCATCACTTTTCTCTAGCAGCTCAGTTCTTTGTAGTTGCAACTCTAGTTGAAGGAACTCAATCATTTCATGTGCATGTTGAAGATGCACTTGAATATCAACAAGAGTTGTTTTGTTGATGTTCACCATGTCGCTAGCTGATGATAAAATCAAATTGTTAAGAATTTGGGACAGTTGAATGTGTGTTGCCATGTTAGCTTTCTCACTTTTGATTTAGGCTCGCTTGTACAGTTGTTGATTACTGATGCTTTAAACACTTGCTACAGTTCTATAACTTGGTTGCTTGAACTCTTGATTTCACGCTCGCTTGATGATGATCACTTTGCTTGAATGCTTCACTGACACTTTGTGAATGCTTCAATCAACTTCACACTAGCTCGTTTGTTGTAGATGTCGTGCTTTGAACTTTTGCACTTGATTTTGACATGCTCACTTGCTTGGTTATTTGAATGACACACTTGCTTGCTTGGTTGTTTGAATGACACACTCGCTTGCTTGGTTGTTTGAATAACACGCTCGCTTGATTTATTGCTTATTTCAGTTGCGTTAAACACCGGCTTGATTTGATGCTCACCTGAAGAATAGAATATTATAATTCACACTCGTTTGATGATGATTGCTTGCTAGATGGTTTGCTTGAACTTGCTTGATTAATTATTGACACATTTTTTTCCTTGAATGTACTGATTTTAAAAAAGAAAGGGTGTCGAACACTGTCGAAAATGCACTCGAGAGACAAATGACACGTTGAATCTTAATGACTCAGTTGAAGACTTACCTGACTTAATGTATTCACCTTAACAATTCAAATTAGGGTGTCAGTTACAACCGAGAATGCACCCGTACAATTTAGTTAAAAATGTTTATCTGTAAGTGATACAAAAAGTGTTGATGATGTTGATGTCATCTTGGTTTGAAATGCTTGATTTTGTAATGTCCTTAACTTGATTACTTTGATTACATGATGTGAAATGTGCTTGCTTAGAATATCATCTTATCAAATTGATGATGTGATGCTTTATGCTTGTGTACTTAAGCTTGATTACAGGAGATTGATTAAGTGTTCTTATACTTAAGCTTGCTTATGTGCATGTAGTTGTTTAAGCATAATACAAGGAGAGCATTTTGAGAATCTGAATACAAGTCATGCACACGCATTCATTACACACGGTGTACCTAAGATTCACTTATTCAATTTTGGGAGGATCTAGGACACTTCAACGCCACAAAAAAATTATGATTTATTAATTACTAGAGTAAATCATTCTTCAATGTCAGAACTTTGTCTTGGAAACTTCTCACAAAGAATGTCACACTTGCAAACTTTGGAAGCAGATTGTCTTCAAAACACTGCCTACACTGACTCAATCGCTCTAAAAGTAAAACATTACTTTAGATTACAATAATGACTTTGACCCAAACAAATTCACTTATCGCTGCAAATTACAAAAAAAAATTCACCTTATGACTCCACAAAATCACTTCAAAGAAATTGACACTTATACCTTCACTAAAAAATGCACCTTTTCACAAAAAGAATTTCACCTTATCACTCCAAAAATCACACCTTATCTCTCCAAAATAAAAATAAAAAAATTAATGCACCTTTATCTCATCAAAAAAATTATATGATCACTTATGTCTCCAAAATACAAAATATACTCCTTATTTCTCCCTTACAAATATACATAAAAATAACTTTATAATCCACCTTATCTCACATAAAGACTTTAGGATCACTCTTTAAAAGTTCTCTTACATACTTCCCATTAAAATGATTATTAAAACTTTATAAAGTCACTTAAAGTCACATTTCATTTTAAACTTTACTACTTATGTATGGAAAGTTATGCTCACCATTCACTTTATGCATAAGTACCATCCACCATACGTTGTCTTTTCAAAAGCTTCTGTAGCAATAATCTCGTATTCTTATCCGTGCGTCTACACAATTTGAATTACCAAAACAAAGCATAGAATAAGAGGCTCTCCATGGATAACGATATAGCTCCCAAAAAATTGAGAACTGCAGATATGCTCTTTTTCTAATGCGTGTTGAATTTCAATTTGTTAGATTGCTACGGAAAATGGTGGAATGTGACCATATCACTCTCATTGCACTCTTCAATTTGACTACAGATTTTACCACTGCAAACTATGAAGTCAACTGTGCCAATACTAGAAAATGCCCATCTTTTCATATATTTGCACAGGAAAAATACTCAGAAAACTTCCAGCTATTGACTGATAATATATCAAGGGTGATTTAATAATAGTGAAATTGAGTACTTTCGCAACTATCTCTTTCCACGCGGCCAAGCACAGATAGCCACCCCAGAATTTCAGAAGGAAATAATATTGGAACAGGAAATGAATGAAGTTGAAAAGGGAAGGGGTGCCAGTTGAAAAAAAGGTTACCAGATGAATTTTGTGATTTTCCTTCCTTGAAACATTTCAAGCTAACTGGATGCTGCAAATTGCTGGTCCTTAGCAAACTGCGTTCTTCATAATTCTAGTGCCTCAAGTTACACTCCAACCTCTGGCTCAGTCAACAAACAGTTATATTTGCCCAGCAACTAAAATATTCAAACAACTGATAAGCAAACTCGGCCCACCTTCTCAGTCAACTTTGACCCCATCAACTCACATGTAGAAAATTAACACACATAAAGTAAAACACTTTCTTCAACAAGGGGCCAAGCCATACATTGGAGAAAAGGCCGATTATTCTGGTGGAGCTGAATCCTTGCATTAAAAATTAATTAGGACAAATTACTGTCGCAGACTCAGCATTTTAGTAGTGAATTGTGTCAATTCCTTATCTCAGACAATTGGGTGCCATTTGCTTAGCCTTGGACGCAGAACATCAAGATTATTCCACAGAAAATTTTGATACGTGTTCAAATCCCACCTCGTTCTCAGTGCTACCACAACTACCATAATAGGTATTGGCAGCAACGGTATCACTGCCCTGGAAGGCATTAAGCCCAGACTCACCACCACAATAGCCGAAGCAGGCACTTACACCATAAAATTTAGCTATAAGTCCTTTTGATATTCCACTTTGACGAATGTGCATGGATCGAACCCTAGATCATAAGAACTGTGGAGGCAGCATCAGCAACCACTACCTTTGACTTCACATATACCAAGACAAGAACATGGCTCTCAATTTTAAATGCAGCGAAAGCTAACTGCGATGATGTTGTAGGGCTCTTGTCTCCCCATACTACACATTATGGTCACTCCTTAGCACAGAGCCACAATGGCTAACGCTGCAACAATACACAATTATATATGATGCACTCATCAAATCCTCATATCTCTATTTTTTTCTACACATAGGAGAGGATTTTCTAGCTTCGATACCACATGAAGAAAACTAAACCACTAATAATAACACACCCACTCATAAAATGAATATCAGAAATATAGAAAAACCAAACATGGCAGAAAAGGCATGAGAGACTTCCCTGTAGTCTCTCATTCTCATGAATTTCATTATTAAAATAATGTTTATGATACATATAAATACATGAGGAAGTTGTCTCAAGATAGTGCATCTATCTTGAACAAACTTGGTTGAGAAAATATCACAACAACACACTAATCTAGGAGCCTAACTAGTTGGAGAGAATCTCTCAACCAACTAAGCCTAAACTGACTCCTAACCATGAGAAACAAACTCAATCTAGAAAGGTAGGATTAAATTCTAACTTTCATTATTTTAATTAATTTAATTATTTGGACTTAGAATTGTTTTTAATATGAGAGTGAGGCTAACAATGTGGCTACTTTCTCTTGTTTCCTAGGTTGGGCTGGTAGGAATAGGGCATATGTTTGTCAATTTGTTTTTTTTTTTTTTGTAAGCTTGGTAGATGCTTCCATTTTCATTAAAATATAGGCAAGTTATATCCACATATGATTAATTAGGTAGCCTCAACTTTCCCAAAGGGAAACCAAGTCTGTTGGCCACCTAACAATATGATAAGCCATCCAATAGAAAAAAATAATAACTCTTTCTATGTAAGCTATAGGTTTGTATATATTTACCTTGTACAAATACTATTTTCCTATGAATATATAAAAGATCATTGTAAAAATTAAAAGCTACCCACATATATACTAATCAAAATTGAAACCATCTAGAAGCCTACTCTTCTCCATCGGTAGATGCAAATTCTGCTGAGGTTGGTTCCCTAACATTGGAACCCAACAATATTGTTTGCAAAGGAAGGCAAGGAAGGTGATCCTCAATTTGATGTAGGCTTCCATCTTGTTTTTGCAGCTAGAACTAAAGTTTCTAAAAATATTGCTTATAGTTGGGGAAGTCTTATACCCTTGTTGCCATACTCACTGAAATATGTTCCAGGGCCTTTCCCAAGAGACTTTTCATGGTCCAATACAAATATAAAGTCTATTTGAACTGGGTAACTGGCCCGTGGATATGCTCAGAGTCCGGCACCATTGCCCATCAGTCCTCCATCTCAATTTCCGTTGAGCCCACCTCGCGGTTCAGATCTGATTCCCACTCCTAAATTAAATCCTTAATTTCCTCAATTGTCCCTTCATGATAAGTCGTGGCTGCATTGTTTATGATGATAGCTACTGGTTTGCGGCCCTTATCTCTGTCGCTTGAGGAATTGGGCTGCTCCTCTTCTACAGTCACCTTAGTTCTCTTGCCAAAACCACTAACATTCAAAGCCCAAGCCATTGCTTCAATCTCACAGTGCCCAATGAAAATATGGGTGTGGCGAGTTTCCTGTACAGGTGGTAGCCCGAGCCCAAAAAACTTTCACTTCCAGGTGACCCTACTACCCCACACACCTGCCATGGGAGAAAAAAACAATAATTTCCATGATATAAAGCATTGGACCTCCATCAGTCTTATCCCATACACCACATCCTTGCCGCCCATCCCACATAAGAACTCAGCTTTCACACCCCATAACCAATTTTCATAGTAGCCATAAGAAGAATCTAAACGACCACCATGACCCACAATATTAGTGTAATCCACGAACATAGACCGTTGTAGATCTTTGACTATAACCCCTGAAAATGTCCACAAAGGCCAGGGGCACGGGACTTAGCAAGACAAACGACGAAAGCATTATAGTTACAAGACCACAATTGTGTAGGGGGTAAAGTTTCCTCCCAGCCCCATGAATTACAATAAAATGAAGCCTAGAGACAAAGATGAAGGCAACCCAACCCCATGAATTATAATAAAACTAAGCCTAGAGATAGAGCTGAAGGAAACCCAACCCCAAACCCCAGGATCATCAAACCAAACCAGACAAAGGCGGGCCCAAGGGCTGGCGGCAAAGACATGCATCGGACCATATAACCCCATCCGGGACAAAAGTATTTTGAAACAAACCAACACAGAGACCGTGATAGTCAGCATGACATACTACATCAAGGATATAGGCACCGACGGCTTCCAAAAACCCTAATTTCTCCACTCGTAGCAAATTCAACCCTTTGCAGACCCAAATCCCATAACTAGACAAGATGATGCATGGAGGAGGGAGAGAAAAAACAGTTAACATACCAAATTACCCTCGCCCAAAGAGGATTAGTCCACCACGTTTCCTGGAGACGCAATATTTCTTTACACTCAACATCACCAATCCACACTTCTTTCCCCCAAACAATGAACTGACTAACAAGCCTTGCAGAGCGCTTGACACTAAGCCAGACCAGAGACAAAATGGCACTGCCACCTCCTACGGTGTGTTTATCTCTTGCATGCAAGGAGCCACTGCACCTATCCCCTCAAGCGTGTGGAGGGTGGTGGGTTTGTACCATGATGTCCTTCACATTTAAACTATATTGATGAGAGTGTCTTCCAACTCACACCCTGATCAGGGGATATGTTTGTCAAATTGTTTTTTGAGAAGAGCTCGTTGAAAAAATCCCCCAATGGGTTTATTCTTCCACCAGTACCCCAGACTTCTTCCCTGGAAATGGCTAGGTTTAAATCCTCTGCCAAAATGAGGGATATGATCTTTAAGATACACTAATGTTCAAATTTTCCCAAAAATCCTTTCTTTTAGAGTATGGGGTGTAGATGTTCAAAATATGCACTTTGTGTGGTATTCCACAAATGAAACCTATCAAGAAAATTCCTACAAAACATTTCAATGTTTTAACCTTAACAACTGAAGGATCCCATATTTATAGCATGCCTTCGGATAGCCCTTCTAGCTCAATTAATGCCATTTCCCATCCTAGGAAGATGATAGAGAAGTAATGACGAGCTGTTTCCCCTTTCACCATGGTTTCCTCAATTAAAATAATAACAGAGCCCAAAGAAATAATCAAATGTCTGAGAGAAAGCCATTTTGAGTTATCCCCCAGCCCTCGAATGTTCAAATATAGAATTTTCATCATTTGTCCATTTGAGCGGGTGATTTTCCTCTAAGATATTGAGATGGATTAGCGTAAGCGACCGAGACATCATGCAGGTTCAGGTTGCCTAGGAAATCTAGGGCTTTTGGTGTCTCAAGGCATGAATCTTTTTTACATCTGCATCACTTGTTTCCCTTCCTCCGATTCATGACATTCATCGTCGTTGAAGGGTTGAAAGAAATTCCTACAGGGGAGTTGGAATATTTGTGAATAGGGAGGGGAATAGGTCACAACTGGAGTTATGGATAAGAAATTATAAATCACTACCCACGGATTTTGTAGTCGAAGGGGCAGTCAGAGAGGTCGTCATATTTTGTTGTAGATCTAACTCGGAAATATATGAAAATATAAATAAACCCAAGAATAACAAGATCTGAATAGATAGAAATGCTTCTTTATTATCAAACCCTTAAGGTAGGGCAACACCATACATTCACTCCTCAAGGAAGGAGAACACTCCACAAGCCATATGCTTGTTCATACAATATTCCTTGACAATATTTCTTGACTTGGAGTCTCTAGCCTCTATATA
>APFE030301449.1:0-10131 GCA_000404065.3 Pinus taeda
GGCCATGAAACATGTAACGAGTGAATTGGAGGTTAGGTCGAGTGTGTGGAACAATTGTAGCACTTAATAAGAGTCTCAAACACAACGAGGGCTATACATGGTCCCTAGGTTATAGTATTAATCAATGATGGGAGATAAACTTCATGTTATAATAATTTTGAAAGAAGTGATATTCATAGATTTTGAGGAAACACATATGTGTACCAAGATATTTATAACCAAACTTAGGAACATCGGTCTACACCATAAATCAAGTGGGTCTTTCCTCACAAACTTTAGTTGGGTGCTTGACAGAGGAAGTAATTTTTTCATATTCAATTAAAAAAAACATGGACAACCATAATCACATGAAGCTAGTTACAAATATATTCATTATGGAAAAAGAATAAATTAAGAAATGCGCCATATGTAGCATTACAGTTTAAGGAATGCACCATATCTAGTATTACAATTTTGACATTGAGAATAATGTAAGTTTCTTGTAAGATGGGTATCTGAGAAATAGTACTAGAGAATGAGTTGCCAGACCAAGTTTAAGAAAAAGGCACCGACATAGTTATAGAGTAAGAAGTAGTAGAAGTAAATGTGGCATAGTCATAGTAGTTGGTTTGTTTCATAGGGTGCTGAATTGAAGCAAACTATTGTAGAATGATGGGGAAATCTCCTCTAGCTATCACTAGTGGGTAGGATTTTTCTGTGGATCTGTGTGAATATAGAACCTCACTGCCCTCTCAGTTCGTGGATATAGTAAGAATTCGACAACAAGAATTACCACAACTTTGGAGTATTAATGAATGGTTATTAAAAGCTAGTGAGCAAGAGGAAAAGTTGATTAAATATTTCTAGGTGTATGAGTACGACAGTATACTAAAGGTAGACTTAGCTATTTATTGATTGCAAGTTAATGTTAGCCTTTGACGGGAAGAGGTAACAAATGTGAAATTGTGAGAAGAAAAGATAGTTTCTCGGGAGGAATTCCAGAAGGAGTTCAAGTCACAGTATCTAAGTGAGTGTTATTATGATAACTCGTTCTAGGAATTTCATGAATTAAGGCTCAGACATCTAACCATGGATGAGTTTGTGGTTAATTTTATAAACTTCCTAGAGTCTGTTCCCTACCTTAAAGAGGAGAAGGCCAAAGTACAATAGTTCCTAACATAATTTATATTCTCGTATAAGAAGAAAATTGAGTTCAATAATCCAAAATATATGGATGAAGTGGTGAGGAAGGCTAGATTGTGTTATCACCAATTCAGGTATAGAAGTGAAGGTGTAAAATCATGGAAAACCAAAGAGATCACCAAGGTGGGAGGGACCATAGAAAGACCGAAACCTTGGTACCTCAAGAATTTTGCTAAGGATCATTAAAGGAAGAAGTTTAGCAAAGGAAATACAATTCTGCCTACAAAGTCTTATATTGGCTCAAAAACCACAGAATTGAAGAACAAGAAAAATAACAACATAAAGGAAAGGAAACCATTGAAATGTTGGGGCTGCGGCAAGCCACAGTTTCTAAGATATTGTCTGCATAATCCTAGATCTCTCTAGAATGTTCAGGTAGTTCAAGAGGCAACAACCATGAATTATTTTGCCCGGATTATCCCTGAAATTAGCGCAACATTGGAGGACATATAAGCTAAGCATGAATCTATTGTGATTGAAATTGAAGGTACCATATTAAACCAAATTTTGTTTGTTTTAATTGATCTAGGGGCTAGTTTAAGCTACATCAGCCCCTAAATTGTGGAATAGTGTATTTTGAAATCTGAAAAATTCAAAAATGCGTGGTTGGTACAGTTAGAAACTATTACCAAAAGAAAACTAACGTGTCAAATAAAACAATGTCTCCTTAATTTAAATGGTTATCCTAGAGAAACAGATTTAAATATTCTTTCGCTAGGGTCTCATTATCTACTCATAGGCATGACTAGCTCGAAAAAACAAGTAGAAGTTATAAATTGTCTAGAGAAAATAGTTAGTTGTCTTAATCAAAACAGACACACATGGATAATTAGATGAAATCCAAAATGAGTATTAGTTTGACAAATTTTAGTATTACTGCAGAAAAGAAGTGCAAGAAAAGGATGCGAGTTGTATATGGTAGAGATGAAAACTAGTGATTAGATAATAGAAGAAGGAAATTTAAATACTCTAGTGGTGATTAAGGAATTTCAAGATGTATTTCAACAATAAATTTAGGGGTTAACCCCACATAAGGATATATATTTTACAATTGATTTAGTACTAGGTTCAATTTGTGTGTCTAAATCCCTGTATCGAATGAGCATACCAGAACTACTAGAATTGAAAATGCAATTATAGGAGCTCCTCGACAAGGGTTATATAAAATCGAGTGTCTCACAATGGGACGCACCTATACTTTTTCTCAAAGAAAAAGACTAGACATTTAGAATGCACATTGATTATCATGAGTTGTATAAGTTAATAATAAGAAAAAAATAGCCATTTCCTCGAATCAATGATCTATTTGATCACGGGAGAAAGGAAACAATTTTCTCAAAATTTGATTTAAGAATGGGCTACCATCAGTTGCACATAAAGAGTGGAGATATCGAGAAAAAAACATTTATAACTAGATACAACCATTATGAGTTTGTTGTGTTACCTTTTGGTCTCACGAATTCACCCACAACTTTCATGTGTTTGATGACTAATATACTTCACCCTTACCTTGATAATTTTGTACTAGTGTTCAAATATGATATTGTATTGTATTCAAAGAATGAGGAGGAGCACAAAGAGAATTTGAGGTGAGTATTACAAACACTAAGGGAGCATCAATTTTATGAAAAACTCAGAAAATGTGACTTTTATAAGGACATAATACAGTACTTGGGACATGTTATTTCCAAGGAAGGATTAGTAGTGGACCACAAAAAGAATTAGGTAATCATCAATTGGGCCATGTACGAAAGGACATATACGATGTTTACTCATTCATGGTAATTGCACAATATTATAGAAGGTTCATAGTAGCCTTCTCAAGAATAGCTTATCCTATCACCTCCTTGTAGAGAATGGGTGTGAATTTTTATGGATAGCCAAATGCCAAGAAAACTTTGATAAGATGAAGCAATTGTTAAGCACATGCCCTATACTAAAAATTGCATATCCAAATAAAGAATTCATTGTATGATTTCGAATTGACATGAGTGATACACACACTTAAAATATGGAGACACCATCTACGTGGAAATAAATTTTCACTGGTAACTTATCAGATGAGTCTAAAATGTTTTTTCTACCAGCCATACTTAAATTTTAGGTAAGCAATATGGTTTCCATCCCTCAACAATTTGGACTTTGAAATAAGGCACATAAAAGGGAAGGAAAACAAACTAGAAGATGCTATAATTAGACATGCTCATGCTATGATAGGGATATATGTTAGTAGTGTAGTTACAAAATTTTTAGAGTAGGTGAAGAAGTGAGTACTACAAGATGCTAAGTATTTTGAAATTCAGCAAAAAGTACAGTAAACATGAAATACCTAGTATGCTAGAAAGTGAGAAAATCTACTCACTGAAATCAATTGTATATTCCTAACTTGAGCACATTGAAGCAAACAATACTAGATGAGTATCACAGAAGATATTCCGCGAGCCATCTTGGTTAGCAAAAAATGATTACTTCATTAAGGAAAAAATAGTTTTGGCTAGGTATGAAGAGGGATGTGGCTGAATATCTATCAAACTACATAAAACATAAACAAGTAAAGGCAGAGAATCAACATGTAGTGGAATTGTTTAAATGTCTATCCATAATCGAATGAAAGTTGGATTAAATTTCAATGGTGTTTATCACGAGATTACCAAGGAAAAAACACAACATGATTCTATCATGGTGGTTGTAGATGTGTTTACTAAAGCATCCCACTTTATATTGATGTAGTCTACATTTGGGAATTTTGAGATAGCTAATATTTTCATGAGAGACATCTTTCACCTACATGGAATACTGTTACACAATATTTTATCACACCTCCTGAACTTCCCTGTCACATACCACAAAGTTCCCGAAACATGACCATTATACAATATACTCATTCATGTATATAGCCCAAATCCCTCTTTTAACTTTTCTTGGAAAATATCTTGAGCTTTCACTTAAGAAATAGCTCTTAAAACCCTAATTTGAGCATCATCACTCTTATTAGGCTAAAAACCATGATGGTCACATGTTGCACTATGCTAGACCAATGATGGCATCACTATGCTTTCTCATATACCCCCGATGGTCTAAAAAAGGTAATTTTCCCAAAGGAGATGAGAATATTCGTGATCTAGAAGCTTCCAGAGCAATGAGCTAGAGGTGGTTTCACATAAATGAGGTTGAATCCTCCTAACTTGACATGTTTGTCTTATCCCTACGAGATACATCCTTGAGATGTGGGCCTAATGCTATCTTTAGAGAAGTCCTAATCCCTCTCGGAGCCTATAAATTCCTCTTCTCCCATTCCCAAATGGTTGGTCTATGTCCATTTGCACCCTTATGCTAAGCTTGTGCTTAGAGGCTATTCATTAGATTTGAAGAAGGAGTGTTTGAAGAGTTTCTTGGTTTGCACTTGGATTACCACTCAAGGATAGCCTTTCAATATCAAGGCTATGGTTGTAAGCTTCCCTTTATTCTTTAAATAATATACATGTGTTGGTTCGTCTTCCCAAAATATATATGTTCATGTATGTATCACCTTAGCATTCCTTGATCAACTAAGTAGGTTATTATTGTATTCACCATTGGTTTTTGCATTCTTTGTTGCCTCTTTATCACTTATGCAGGTATATAAATATTAAAAGAATCAGGAACAAGTTTGTGACATAAGTGGTTTGAAGATCTGAACAAAGGAAATCAGAGTAGCATGAGAGCGAGGTAGGTCATCTCTCCCGTTCTACATTTCAATTATAATCTAGGAAGATGTTGAGTTGATTGTCACTTGAGTTTCTATACCCACTCATTACACTAGTACAAAATGGTTAATTAGTTACTAAAACAATGACTAAAATTTGCATATAAATGACTATGTTTCAATCGGTGACTAGTAGTAGCTAATTTACAGTGTCTTATAACGTGACCAAATTTTAGTGATTTTTAGCTTAGTCATTAAATAATTGTCTCAATTTTATCATCTAGCAGTATATTTAGCCATAAATTTGGTCATTAATTTAGTTATTGATTTAGTCATTAATTGCCACAATTAATGACCAAATATACAACAAAATATATTACTATATGATCATCTGAGAAAACTAATTAATGACCAAAGAAATATCACCAAAATGTTGGTCATGTTATAAGATACTATAAATTAGCTACTAATAGTGATATATATGCAAATTTTAGTCATCATTTGAAACCAATTAATGACTAAAGAAATATGACTGAATTTTCGTCGTGTTATAAGATACTATAGATTAGCTACTAATAGTCATATATATGCAAAATTTAGTTTTCATCTGTATTGAAAAATTAATCAATTGCAGTAATCATTTATATTTTTCAGTAGTTTCATATTCATTATACAAACGACTAATTTAATAGTTTATATTCATTTCATTTATTTTCATTAATAATCATTATAAACTACTAATTTAGTCATATGTTCATTTTATTTGTGTTCATCATTAATCAATATAAACTACTAATTAGTAGTTTTAGATTGATTTATGTGTTCATTATTAATCAACATAGATTAATTAGTATGATTTTGGGACTAAAAAAAAAAACATCATACAATATGAATTGGTTCATCTAATATGGAAATTCAAAATTACATATGTTAGCTAAAATACTAAACAATATCAAGTGCAACTATAAATAATTTCAACCACATCAATTATATTATACGAAATCTTCAGTATTACAATATGAGTTTCTAACTTAACAGTGGTTGGACTACAATTTACACATGAAACGTTGCTTCATCACTATAAAACATTATCATTGTGTTATCAAGTCATTGCAGGTGAATTCACCAACACATCAGTCTCTATGTGTGTGCCTTATGCGGGATATTGGCTTTAAGGGTACCACTAGACTAGTTCTCTTCTCTCTCCTTTTTCATTTATCACTCCGGTGTTAGTGTTCTCCTCTTTCCTCAAATCTTTCTACTTACCATCAATACTTAGTTCCTTTTCTGAGAACAAAAGAACCTAGCATGCAGAGTGTAAGACATGAAAGACTATGAACACTAGAATATAAATGAAAGTAGAGTATAAAGGATTTATATTACATATACCTGAACATCAACAATGTTAAAGCCATTCTGCCCCATAAGAGAAATAAACTCAAACAAGTTTTCTTCAGTTGAGCAATAGTGGCCACTATGTGGCAAAATGACCTATATAAACAAATTAAAGTCACCATAGAAAAGAAAACCTTAGTTACTTAGTATTCAACCTTCAGGGAAAGCTTAGGCACAATCATGCCAACTAAGTTACATGCTAAAAAGCTCAAGCTGTAAATAACTTGTTAAAACCAATAATCTGAGGTGTGATGTCTAATCCTTATCATTATATTCACAACAACAATTTGTTGTCTAATGCATGAACTTGGTCAAGTATATAAACAACATGTTCTCAAATAACAACATGAAAGTAAACTTTTCGAATAATCATGAAATTTTTTCAATACAAAACAATTAAAAGGATTTCAATCAATTTCCTGTAATATTAATTTCATCTTCAACCTTTAGTTGTTGCTTAAACAGACATAATGCCAAGTACTTTCAATTTCATATTTAAAATATATATAAAAAATGAAATAAACGTTCAAAATACAATTAAACAATGAAGAGAGGATATCATGGAATGGACATTGTAAATTTTATAAAAAAAAATATTTACCTACCCATCGATATATTATCACACATTCCTAAAACATTTGCTTGCCCAAAATAACCACAAGGTGAAAGAATCACAACATTGATAACCATAGGAATACTTACTAGAAACATTTCGAAAGTCGATGGCTGAAGTGCCTAAAGGATCTCCAACAACAAATGAATCATATCCAAGCCATGATCTTTATATTGTCTCCCCATTTTTTCTCCACTCACATTTCATGTAACCTACCCACACCAAAGTCAAGTAACAATCAAATGAAGGAATTGACATTTGTTGTTATCTTTTATATGTATAAAATTAATTCGTATTTAAAGCGTTCCCGTCATGAGAATGGATCAATAAAGTAGAAAATTAGAAAAAATGATCTCAATGATCTCTTTGATTAAAAAAAGAACATATCTACAAAAAAAAAAGCCATACATTACTTATCCTCAAACTATTTATATGGTGTAATCTTAGGTAAAGTTTTAAGATGTCCCTCTACCTTTACCAAGGCGGATTGTAGCTTGGTTAAACTCGTTATCCTTTCATTCAACATCGATTTCTACAAGATAAATTTCACACATTATTCTTTCCCATTTCTCAACATGTTAGATATGATAAATTGAAAGTCACATAAAAGTAAGAGAAAACCATTTTCTAACCAAAACAAATAAACAAACAATGCCTCTAATAAAACTTCACACCTAAGAAATTACTCGGCCACATGCTCATAGTAAAGCTGATATTTTTTGAATCATATTTAATGGGATATTCGTATTTTTACCATGATTTCAATTTGGTGCTAAAAGAAATATATAAATCCAAGTTATTATTACTGAACTTCAAGTATAATTAAAAAAAATAATGCCATTATAAGGTATGGAGAGAGAAACATCTTCATCACTAGGATTTTATATTTTAGTTTGATTTGAGTTGAGTTGGTATTTGAATATATATTTTTCTCTAAAGAAGTGAAATAGAGAGAAGAGAATCGAAATAATCATGTGAATTTTTAATTAATTCATTTTATATATCTCTAAAATAGTGAGGTCATCCTTCTCTACCATTTGAAAGAGATTTATTGGCATAGAATAATAATAAATTAACTATCAAACAAAATGATGAAATATATTACCCAGAGAAAGAAAAATGACATGACTTTGGTATTTATGTGCTCGAAGGAAATCCAACAATGGTTGTGTTCTTTCTTTATCATGAAATAGTATTGAAGACAAATGTTGGTTCAAAAATTGAACTTTGATACCAATAGGAGATGGCCATGTTGGGTAAGATACAAGTGTCTTTGTCATCCACTTTGGGGGACCTTTCTCAGACGGTCCAGACTTCTCTGTTGATTGAGTTGGGACTGAATCAAGGTTGAGTCTCCCAATTCTGTCAATCACATGACTCAAAGTATCATCCATTGTTGGAGTTTCATGCAAGGGAGAGAATGCTTCAAAAGAAGATTCCACGGGTAGATCTAGAATAGGAATCCCCCCTTCAAGATGTCGAATCTGATTATCAAATTCTTGAAATGATTTTGCATTTGTGAATCTATGAAAGTGATCATGTTGCCTTTCAAAAACATTGTCAGTTTGGGATGATTCAAGAAAGATTACATCTCTAAATACAACAAAATTTTTATTCACTTCATCATAGAGATGGTATGCTTTGGAGGTGTTTGAATACCCTAGGAAGATACATTTACGACTTCTTGCACCAAGTTTGTTTCTATGTACCTTTGGTATTAAGGCATAACAGGTGGAACCAAAGAGCCTAAGATGCTTTACCAAGGGAATGTGCCCATACCGCATATCATAAGGAGTCTTCTTTCTGATAACATTAGATGGACATCTATTGTTTATATATACAACACATAGAACTGCATCAGCCCAAAACATCATTTTTATCATTAGTTCTACCTTTGGGTTGGTTTCTTTGTTGCTCAATTTTGTTCCAAGGTAACTTGCATGTGGAGGCATCATGTGGTTCATTTCTTTTGCAGCATATGCAATGCAAATTTGACTTTTCTCCTTAAGAGTGTCTGCCCTGCTTGGCTCTGAAATATCTTCCTCTTCCTCTTCTACCACCTCTTCCTCTAGAAGAATCTTTGACAAGATTCTTGTATTTATGAGAAATGCATGCAACCTCTTCAGAAGACTCAAGGACTATCTTGTTTCAAAAAGATTTTTCTCTTTCAATTTTTTTTTCAAAAGAGAGTCAAAGGTAATATCATTGAGATTTCCATTTGCTTGCAATGACTCAAGATAATTAGAGTAAGTAGGATAAAGTTCCTTGAGAAAAGTGATCAGATGAATATCCAATTCAACCTTAGTGACTTTAATATCATGCATTATATATTTTACTTCGAATGCAAGAGCAAGAGGATCATTATTTTGTAATTCAAGGGTGAAGAGTTTAATCATGAGTTGAACAACTTCAAGTGTAGAGTGAGATTCATAGAGTTCTTTCAGATTTTGTAAGGCTTGAAAAGCATTTGAAAATGGAAAAATATTTCGACCCACCTCTTCGCTTACTAATGTTGTAATAAATGCATAGGCTTTTATGTTTTTATTTTCCCAAATTTTGAGCTCCTTGTCTGAGGTAGTCTGGACTAGTGCTTCGTCTCCTTCTCCAACACACACTCCTTTCCATAGCCCATTAAAAATGAAAGTGTGTTGGATTTTTTGCGACCATTCCGGATAATTCTCCTTTCCATTGAGAACTATTGCCACAATAGGTATAATTGAATGCATTGTAAAATTTGTATATAGTGGAGAAAAATATTGCTATTGCAAAATTTTACTCATAAAATGATTATTATACCAACAATGTTCAACATAACAACATTCAACGTTCACCCGAATATTAGAGTCTGATTATAGCTGTAGTTCTTTTTTTTCTTTGTATAGCAAAGATGAATGACAGAGATGAGTAGAGGAGATGAACAGAGGAGGGTCGTCAATGGTAAGTGATCAACGGTTATCGCAAGCAAAACAAGTCAGGGCGATAACCATCTCTAAAGGCGGATTTCAGGTTACAAGCGGGATTTCAGGTGGATAAAAAATGGTAAGTGGTATTGAGAGGGGAGCGCCCAATTCGACTAAGTGATTGGCACGTAGCGACTAGGGGAGAGAGAAAAACCACTAGTATCGGGTGCGTAACTCTCAAGCAACCAATGCACCCGAAATCGCTATAAACTATCGAATTTGGAGGTTCTGATCAACAATGGAGATTAAAAGGAACTTTTCGGGCGAGTAACCACCATGCAAGTGGTCCCCCAAAA
>APFE030301457.1:0-57921 GCA_000404065.3 Pinus taeda
GGTGTCAATGTGAAGGTGACCCCGACCAAGATAGACTGACCTCCATGTAGGTGAAGCACAAAAAGACGAGCCAACTCATGATGAACTCTAACATTAGCCATCCTTTGAAAAAATTCAAAACATGATAGGTGCTAGAAACATGACATGGCAAGAGGGCAGGCCTACAATTCAGTGAGGGTAGTTGGCTCATCCCTAACATGTTTTCCACTCTTGTGACGTCTCCTGGGAGCCTGTTCTTCCGGGGATGAATCACTTTGTGTCTCCATCTCATACTTTGATGCATGCTCTTATGCCATGACTGTTGTGTGTATTGTACTTAGGCTGCCCTTTGATGATGGTGTGAAGCTGGGTGCTTTTGTGATATCTGCCACCAAGGGGAACAATGAAACAAAAGGGAGTGTTAGGAGGGGAGTAATGTGATGGGAACAGGGGTTATGGGGAGAAGTTTATTTAGGGATATGTAGGGGGTTTGGGTATTTGATAGGGTAGGGTTTGGGGTCTTGATAAGGTAGGGTTTTGGGGTGTTATGTTGACCAAAGAGTGGAGGGATAGGGGATAGGGTTTGGTAGTGTTTTAGGGTAGGGATAATAGGAAAAATGAGAAAGGGAGGATAGGGAAAAATGGTAGGAAAACAGAGCCTTGGTATCAACACCACAATTATGCAACCATAGCCACCATGGTTTTGATGTTTTTTTAGTGGTTGGTTTTATGAGTTTTGTGGCAATTAAACATAGCCATAAACCACCAAAACATTCATAAACTTTGATGAGAAAGCGATGAAAAAGAGCCTACCTGTCAATGTGAGGGGCTTCACAAGAAATTTGAGGAAATTTGGCACGATTTTGGCCCTTTGTGGGTGTGTGCCACGCGCGAAACCCAGTGCACCGCGCCCATTGAAAAATTGCACTGAGGGGTGGCTATGTGTGCGTCGCGCCCTTTGTGTGCGCCGCGCCCTTTGTGTGCACTGTGCCCCTTTGTGTATGCGCCGCGCTCCTGGAAACTGCCTCCAACTCACTCCAAACACACACTTTGCCTCTCAAACACTTTTCAATGTTTCCCTATGCACTTGATTTGCACAATGCCTCTGATTTTGGTGGAAACTTGTATATAAAGACTTAGAAGTCATGGGTTAAATTTTTGCTTCTTCAAAAACCCATTTTTCTAATGTTATGTTTTTACACTTTTTCACTAGCTTAAAGCAACACTGAATTTCACTTTTCCCTTTGAAATTTTAGCTCAAATGATGAAATTTTCAGCACTCTTTGCAGGGATTGCATGACAGGGCATTTGGCCACGGAAACCATGCCTGCACCTGAAGAAATCAACTGATGAATTTTTGCAAATTTGATCACAAATGACATTGTTTGACTTTTCTTCAAAACAGAGTTTTGAAGAACAGTCAAAGTCTATCCACAGGACGATGAAACTCTCTGAATCATAACTGTGTAAGGGCCTCACTCTGGCCTGCATGGATTTTTTGGACATGTTTGAAGACCAAATTGATTAATCCCTAGACCTAATGATAGAAAATGACTTTTGTCCATTAAAGGACCAGACCTTGAATGTCATGGACTTTAGTGATCATTGACCAAAGACCTAAGCCAGGAGGAGCCATACATGAGGGGAAATGACTAGCATGACCTTTTCCATCAGATTATGGCATGCCGCTAGCGGAATGCAGCTGAGTGAATGGAGCAGGACACATAAAAATGAAATGCATAAAGAGTTTTCATCTCTGACAGAGGACTGACCAGACCGACTCTAACAGGGTCGAACTTTTTTTGTTCTTGAAAATCCCGCCATTGTGTTCTTTCCATAAATCCAAGATAATAAAGCCTAGAACCAGAGTCCAAGCTTTATTGATGATTTCATTGCCTGAGAAGACTTTCCTCCAATTCTTCAAAGTGTTGGTGATGCTGAGTCTGTCTGTTTTCCTGAAGATTGAGGCCACCCAATCCCACTCCTCTGCCTGGTGAATGGGTAGAGGTTGAGTAAGTGTTCCATCATCTCCTCTTGTAAGCCACATAGATGGAATTTGCATGGGCCAACAAAACCCATTTTCAGAAGATTCTCCCAAATTAGAATTTTCTTTTGTTGAACCAACCACATAAACAACTTTATTTTCATCCAATGCAAGTTCTACCAAAGGTTCTTCCATACTTGATCAAGGTTTTTATAATCAAACCCTAGGTCCATTTGTTTAGCTTCTTTGAGGTTAAAGTTTCCTTAGGTGTTTCTTCCCCATCTCAGTTGGTTAGACAAGGATGACACCAAAATCTTCCTCTGTTCCAAGTCCAGAGCAAGAGAAACTTCCTGGGCCTTCAAAGGGCTTTCTTCACTATAACCCAAATCCTTCCATACTATCCATTTACCATTGTTCCTTACCTAATCCTAGAAGTCACTTACCATAAGTAAACCTTTGTTGTCAGTGTCATTCTTGAGAGCGGTTAATTCTTCCATAAACAAATTTGGTTCCTGCTGCCAATTATCCTCCCAAAACTGTGCCAGGTTCCCAACTCGAATCTCCCAGAAACTATGTTGTTGGATAGTGGCTCTATTCTCCCAAGAAAGTTTCCAAATGTGGGAGCCCTTGATGAGCCCTGACATTTTGATATGATCCCTCTCTTGCCAATTATTTTCATATTTATGTTTCCAAAGCTTTGTCCAAGAGGTTGCCGATTCCTTAAGCCACCTCCACCAAAGTTTTTCTCCTGAAATTCTGCTGAGGGTTTCAGGGTCATGAAGCCCCAAACAACCATGGGCCTTAGGTTTGCAGAGCTTGTCCCAAGCTACCAAAGCCCACTCCTTTTTCTCTTCCCCTCTGCCCCAAAGAAAATCTCGTTGAATACTCCTGATCTGTTGCATAACTCCTTTAGGAGTAGGAAGAGTTGAAAACATTAAAATGGGAATAGCCTATAGGAAAACATTCATAAGCACAAGATGCCCCACCAAATTTAAAGACCCACATGTCCATTTCATAATGTTGTCCTAAATTTTATTCGTTACCGGCTCGCACATTGCCTTGCTTAGAGGCTTTTCCATAAGAGGCATTCCAAGGTACTTGGAAGGTAACTAATCCCTTTGAAACCCAAGAATTCTCATGAGGTTCCTCTGAATAGCAATGTCAGTGTTAAAAAATAAAACTTTCGATTTTTCAAGGCTTACCTCTATACCAATGGCCATAGCGAAGTTTTTGAGGATTTGTTTGAAATCTCTGGCTTCCCTGACCATGGGAATACCCTGCAGCATTGTGTCATCCGCAAATTGTTGATGAGTAGAAGTAGCACCATCTAGGGTAAGTTTCAGACCTTGGATTCTTCCTTCTGCATTTTCCATTTTGATCAATCTGCGTAGCCCTTCCATCATGAGAACAAAGAGGAAGTGGGAGAGTAGATCCCCTTGTCTGAGACCCCTAGAAGGCATAAAAGTTCTAGAGGGGGAGTCGTTAAGTAGGATGGAAAATCTAGCCATGGATACAAGGGCCATAGCCCATCTTATCTAGTTGTGGTTGAAGCCATAAGCTCTTAGCACTGCCCTTATGTAAGACCAACTTAGATTATCATAATCTTTTGCTAGGTTAACCTGTATGATCATACCAGCTTGCTTATTGCTCTTAAGGGAGTGTACCACCTCATGAGCTTGAATGATGTTATTGAGAATCTATATTCCTTCCACATAACCAATTTTCTCCTATGAGACAAGAGCTGGAAGCAGGGGCTTGATTCTATTAGTGATCACTTTGGAAATAATTTTGTACACCACATTACATAAAACTATGGGTCTGAATCGATCCAGTGTCATAGCTTTTTCCTGCTTTGGAATCAAAGCTATGAAAGAGGCATTAAGAACCTTCAAAACTATTTTGGACCTTATTGAGTCTTCCACAACTTCAAGGATATCTTGTTTGAATGTTTTCTAGCAAGCTTTAAAGAAGTCCACACTGAACCCATCCAGTCCAGGAGATTTCCCATTTTGCATCTCATTGACAACTTCACTGATCTCCTCTTCAGACACTGGTATGTAAAGGTTGTGGTTGTCTTCCTTGGTTACAAGCTTAGGAATGTGCTTTGTGAAATTGTTAATGAACCAAGATCTGTTGATGAGAGGCTCCTCTGTTATGCTAAGGAAGTTTTGAATTAGGATAAATTCCATTTCTTTATGAGAGACGAGCTCTTTCCCTTGAGAATCTTTGAATTTTGTAATTTTTTTGTGTGACCTATGATCCAGGGTTGATTTTTGAAAAAACCTCGTGTTTCTTTCTCCTTCTTTGATCCACTGCACCCTCGATTTCTATCTCCAGAAAATCTCCTCTTGCATGCACTGAACTACCCATTCGTTTTGAAGAGAGTTAGCTTGATTTTTTCATTCCTCGGTAAAACCATCTGTCATGATGATCTGATTAATCCCCTGGAGTTTCTGCTTAACTTCTCTTTTGGATTTATAAATATTACCAAACTCCTTTTTTTTCCAATCTTTAAGCTTGGATTTGATATGTTTAAGTCTTTGTTGTAGCATGAACATTTTAGTGCCTTGAACGGGCATATCTTCCATCCACCATTTGTCAATATTGCTAGTGAAGTCAGGGTGAGAGAGCCAAACATTTTCAAACCTAAAAGGTCTGTTCCTCAGTGTACCCATAAAAGTAGCTTCAAGCTGGACAGGGCAATGGTCCGAGCCTCCAACGGGAAGTATTGAAGCTGACATGTCAAGGCCTTTGAAAAGGAGGTCCTCTAAGATTATGAATCTATCTAGTTTAGAGGCAAATTGAGAATCCCCTCCCCTCTTATTGTTCTAGGTAAAAGTGCCATTTATTGTTTCAGTGTCCACTAGCCCCATGTTATTTATGAATTTTTGGAAGGCAACAAAGTCTCTGCCTAGTTTTCTGGTACTGCCTTTTTTCTCTATAAGCGATCAGATCATATTGAAATCCCCTGCCAGAATCCAGGGCACATCAGGATATATCTCTCTTAGCTCCTCAAGGGAGGTAAGAAGATTGAGTTTGTCTTCTTTTTTTTGAGGACCATAAACATTTGTGATCATGTATATCTCCTTATCACCCAAAGGTTGAATCACCAATGATAGATAGTTCCTGGATGCTTCAACATCTAGGATTCCAAGTTTATGGGGATCCCAAAGTGTAAGAATCCCCCTCGCCGAGTTGTCCTCTTTAACCTCTAGATATTCATACTTGATTAACCATTTTTTGTGTATCTCTCTGATCTTTTCCATCGAACACTTTGTTTCCTAAATAAAAACCATTTCTGGTTTTTCTCCTTTTATTCTACTACTAGGACTTCTTTATTTTATTTTACCTCCTAGACCCCTAATGTTCCAGGTTGTAAGATTCATTAAGAAAGGTTTGTAAAGGAGTAACTGGTAATATCTCTCATCTTATCTGAGTTAATCATGGGTTTCCCACATTCGGTCAACAACTCATTCTATCTTTTTCTTCCTCTTTTCCTACCTGGGTTCTTGGAAGAGTGAATCGGTGTATCCTCCATCATTTTGACCCCTCTATTCTCCTGGCTATTATGATTTCTTTTGATTCCAAGCCTTTCGGTTGTGATCTCCAAAGGAAGAGCTTTTGAACCTTGTTAAACTCCTCTTTTGGTAGGGAGTCCACCCCTTTGGTGATTCCTTGCTCCAGAAAGTTTTCTAGATCTAAATTCTCCCTTTCTAGAATTTCCTGCAGTTCATGGTCCTTTATTCCAACCTCACTTGGGGTCATCTCATGGTCCCTACTAAGCTCCAATGATTGGCACATCATCCTTTTGTTGGATTTTCCCTGGTATATCTTCCATGCTAGCATCCCTTTCCTTCTTAGTGGGATTATTCTTTGATTCCTGGGTTTGTCTCGTTGTTTCCAACTTATTCTTCTAAGATCTTGAAACTGTTGTGGCTCAGTTTTCCGTCCTCATTAATCTTCTTTTGGTACCATTTTCCTCCTTTCCCTTTACCCCCAACCTTAGTAAAACCCTCAGGATCTTTGTCTATGGTTTTTTTCGTGTTGCTCTCTAGTTTGTTTAATGGGCAGTCTCTGTATAGGTGCCCGTGTTCATGGCACTTGCAACACCTAAATGGGACATGTTCATAGTCCACCGCTTGCACCCATTCTTCATCTTACACTTATAAAATTATCGCATCCGAAAGTGCCCCAGTAAGTCCATTTCCACACATATCCGGGCAAAGGAAGTGTATTTTCCTTTTAGAGTCGCATTTGATATATTTATAAAATGCCCTAGCTTGTTGCCGATAGCCTTTAGAGACTCCGTCAGCCAATAATATAAAGGAAGGGAGTAAAGTCTTATCCATATCGGTATCAATGTGAAAGTTTCTCATTCTGGGACAACGTTCATCATCCATAGTTGCATGTAAAGGCCTGCAACAATGTAAAATAGGGTCCTCCCTCGAAAATTCTGTCTTTATCCTCTAAGCTTGTGAACACCACTGTAAATAAGCCTTTGGACCCAAGATGAAAGTTTATTTCCCCCTTTGGTTTCCAGTGGTCCCTTATCCATGTTTGCAAAGCCTTCTCCGTCGGTCAAACCCCCAAAATTTTTCATATAACCGTGTATTCTACCATGTGATCTCTGTGCACTTGTAGCGCTAAGTCACTTAAAATGACACAAGGAATAATGGTCGACTTGGGTTTAAAAACCCTTGTTGTACTCATAGGAGCAACTTTCTGACTGCTACCCCCTGTCCTCCTCTCCCTACTAGCTTCCTCATGATTCCCTTCCTATCCATGAGGTCTAATATTTTTCGATTTTTTTGTGTTAATATCTTCTATTGCCACCTCCATTGGTTTCTTGAAGCGATGCGATCCAACTCCCTTACTTCTGTCCGCAGCTATTTGACTGTAGGAGGGAGCAGAACTCCCTCCTCTACATCCCGCCATGGTGACTAGCGACAAAACCCTAACAAAAAATCCTAGTTCAGATTGTAGAGCCCAATCGTTGACCTACGCTCTTCAATTTCTCATCTGTTTGTTCTTCTTAATATTAGTTGTAACATCATAAAAATTTCATTTCTTTATATTGTGCTAGTTACATTTAGTTCTAGCCTTCTTTTATTGTTGTATTATATAGTTCTAAATTTTATAAATAATTTTGGTTTTGTAATAGAAAATAAACATTTATTATATATTTTAAACTTTCATTAGAGTTTCACTAACATAACTTAGAAAATTTAGGTATTATTTAACTCAATTTAAGAAAACCATAGGCATACTTTAGTTTTAGGATACTTCCTTGGTTTTTTTCCTTCATCAGAGGAGGAAGCCAAAGGCCAACTTAGCCTTTAAACACATCGAGACGATTATTCCAAACAACTATGGTTATGTGAAGAGCCTTGGTTTAGGTCATCTCTCCCTTATTGACATAGGCATGCCAATGCCCGTGTCAACAAAATGGCACTAGAGGGAGGGAAAATTATATTGTAGATGGAAAAAAGTAGAAAAAGTTAGACCATAATGACCCCAGTCATCACTAGGATTCATACCAACCCTCCCCATACTATGACATCTCAAGGTTCTCAGGAAATAGTTGAATAACCTAACAGTGAATCAAATATCCTAACTTGGTCGTATTCCCAAGCTAATGTCGATAGGGTCCTACAAATATCTCGTGAGGCTATCTTCAGAACGTAGGAAATAATTGAACAAAATTTTTCTTTACGAAGGATCTTATCCCCTCATCTTGTGACACCTTTTGATTTTAACGTATAATAACCTCTAGTGATACATCGACCTGTCATTCCTACACAAACTACTAGATCAGTGAACGATAGATTGCACGATGTCCTCACTGGAAAATTGATAGACTTATCTAAAATACCTAATCATGAGCCAATCCTACTAGGAGGATCTAACTCTCCTCCTTCACCTCCTATTTCACCTTCATCCTTTGAAGATTCTGGTGAAGGAAGCTCATGTAAATATAATATTCTATGATAATGGTCAACAATCGGGAAAATAATGAAGATGATAAAAATGATCCTACTTCTCCTTGGTTGAATCAATATGTTGTTGTTGTGTATAGTATACAACATCCTTTAACCAGAAATTCACATAAATTCCTCCCTAAGTATGACCTAGATGCCAAAATTCCTGTTGAGGATCACATAAAGGCATTCATGCTCACTATTAGACATAAAAGTATACATCATGAAGATGTTTTCTGTTGACTTTTCTCAAAAACTTTTGATGGAAAAGCTACCACTTGGTACTTCGTTGTTATGCAACTTGCTCACAAAGTAGAAGAAAAGATAGATCATTGACTTCAAAATCAGCCTCTTCGAGGGGGAAACCTCCTTTGCATTACATAAACGAACAATTCTTGGATGATTCAAATGGAAAAACCTCCTTTCTATATATAAGAGTCTAAGGGGTCATAATATAATTAGAGCTGACATAACAATGATAATGTAAAGAACAACCATAACAATAGTGGGCTTCTATTGGGCACAACAATAACAATAAGGGGGATACACTAATAACAACGAAGGAATACACTAGTATTATGGCGACCTAGCATTCACCCGACCCCCTCAAAGTATAAGTTCTTGGACCCAATTTGAGAAGGAATTTCTAGAGAAATTCGAAGATGAAAAACCACCTGAAGTGCTATTAGATGAGTTATCTACTATGAAATGCAACCTAAAGAAAAGGTTAAGGATTTTAATGTTAGATTTTTGTCTTTGAAAAACAAAATTCCTGCAAATTTGATGCCCCTGTAGAATCTTATCATAGCCTACTATCTCAAAGCTCTTCACCATGATATTGTTATATGGGTTAAAAGGGCCCAAAAATCCTCTTTACAAGCTGCATTGGATGAAGAATTATCTATTGAAAATTAAATCATCAGTCTCAAACATACCTCAAAAATACAGATTGAATTTGCTTCCTCCTTTGGTAAGAAAACATAAAGCTCTAAACAGTCTACCAACAAAAAGGAACAATCTTCCCTACATCTTGAAAGTCTACAAAAGGTCATTAATAAATTGCCAAATGAGATAATTGACCTCAAAAAGGGAAAACCTGAAAGGTCAAATTTTAAACAGACTTTTAGGAGACCCCCTAATAATAAACCCCCTTCCCTAAATGAAGGCCTAACTACTGAAGCATTGGAAAATATTCTTCAATCCTTAACTTATGATTATTATTCTAATCGTGAAAGTAGTGAGAGCAAAGAGGAAGAAGTTAAGCCTAAAGATTAGGATAAGCCTCAACCTTCTGACCTTTCTTTTAATGTTTATTGAGATTATAGTTCTATCTTCACCTACACAAGAAGTAAAGCACAAATTGAAAACAAGCTCAACCTCCATTGAACAAGGACATAAGAAAACAAGTTTCAAATGTTCAAAAAGTTTCCCTCCCAAAAATTGAATATGACATGATCGATGATCTTAAAAGGATCAAAGCCAATATATATGTACACGAATTGTAGAAAATTCCTACTATTCAAAAATGTACAACAATATATCATTCACTCAAAAACTCAACCTGTTAAGGATATTTCTGCTTATGATAAATCTATCATACAAAATGTTAGGATTTTGAAATGATTGGCTAACGATTCTCTCATCAGGGAGAAGAAACCTCCACCATTCCTCTTATAATTTCATATTTTTAACAAAAATATTCATAATTGCATGATAGACACTGGAGCATCTTCGAATATAATGCCTTTATCCCTTTACAAGAAAATAAATGCTTAGATGAAACTTTCAGATATAAAAATTATGCAGCTAGATCGATATTTTGTTGAAGTCATTGGAGAGTTGACATATGTTATAATTCGATTATCAGATGATAGTATAGCCTACCAAATAATTGACATAACAATAGCAGATATCCCTGAAATTTATGGTCTATTTCTTAGCCGGGATTGGCCACAAGACTTAAAGGGATTCACGGACACTGATCTAACTTAGTTATGGTTACCCTATAAATGACAACCAAACTAGATCAAAGTTAGTAGAGAACTGTATATGAAACATATAATCATTGGTCTCCAAGATGAAAATTAGCCAGCGGAACCAATTGGTTCAACAATTGTTGATTCTTTCTTTGGAAATCTAACTGTGGATTTTGCTGAAATTTCTACTTTGGAACAACGATCAGATATGGAACTAGTTAAATCAGTTATTACTAGTGATCATGAGATAATTGAAATCAATGGTCTATCTAATTTTGATGAGTTTTGGGTTTGGTATTTATATTTTGATGGTTCCAAATCAAAAGAAGGAGTTAGTGCAGGATGTGTTCTTTTGGATTCCAAGGGTAACAAAATTTCATAACTTGTAGACTTGAATTTTAGTGTAACAATAATTTCACATAGTATGAGGCATTAATTAAAGGACTAAAAAAATATCTCTATCTAAGAGTTAGCTGCCTTAAATTTTATTGGGATTTTGAGATAATAATAAGACATGTAAAAAATACTATACATTGCCTTACATCTCATCTTAAAGCCTATCAAAACAAGGTATGGGATTTGATGTCAAACTTTTTGGATTTAAATATTCAGTGTGTACCTTGAATAGCTAATCAAGAAGCTGATTTTTTGGCAAATGTTGCTTCAAAATTAATTCATGTCGAAAATTTTAATCCTGGTGGATTTTCTGTTGAACTTCCTTTTAGACCTTCAATACCGAATACAATTTCTAATTGGCATGTGTTTTATGGTGATAATAAGATCATTGATTTCCTACATATGGAATGCACCTTCAAGGATTCAGTCATTGATGAGGTTGAGCACAAGAAAAATCTGCAAGATTTTTCACAGAAAATTAAAGAACAACCGTTCAATGAACTTCTTAAAATAGTAAAAGCGATATGTAGGTACATTGTAAGGTTAGAACATCTTTATGATTTACATGATATATTCAAAAGGTTTAATTGTAAGAAAAAAATTTATTTCATGTCAACTAAATTTATAAACCAGGGCACACAAGAACAACCTCAATGTGTTAATTTAGGAGCTAATTTCTCACCCAAAGAAAGGGTTGATTTTATTTGTTTGTTCAAGCAATACAAGGAGGTATTTTCTTGGACATATGACGATCTTAAGACTTTTGTCCCAAATATTATGCAACACACCGTTCCTTTAAAACCCTATAGTAAACCTTTTCAACAAAATCTTAGGAAGATCCATCCAAATCTGGAGTCAGTTGTTAAACAAGAGCTAAATAAGCTCTTATTAGCCAAGATAATTTTTCCAGTTAGACACACACAATGGGTTGTCAATCTTATCCTTGTTAGAAAGAAAATTGGTGATATTTGTTTATGTGTAGACTTCATAAATTTAAACCAAGCTTATGAAAAATATCATTGTATGGTCCCACCCACAGAACAAATGCTTCAGCATGTTTCAGGATCCAAGATGTTGTCCTTTTTCGACAATTTCTCAGGATATAATCAGGTTCTGGTAAATCCATCTGGCCAACAGAAAACCACATTTAGGACACCATGGGGCACTTTTTCATATAGGAAGATTCCCTTTAGACTGATAAATACTAGGAAAAATTTCTAACGTGCAATGGATATAACCTTTAGAGGACTTATCAATGAATTTTTTGTCATATATCTTGATGATCTCACCATTTTTTCAAAACATAGATAAGATCACTTCCAACATTTAATAGTTGTATTTGAAAGATGCAAGAAAACAAGAATCTCCCTTAACCATAAAAGATCACTTTTTTCAGTCATCGAAAGTAAATTGTTGGGATGTATCGTGTCTAAATATGACATTACGATTGACCCAAAAATGATTCAGACAATTAATTCTTTACTATCTCCTAATTCTAAAAAACCAGTTCAATTTTTTTTGGGTAAAAGCAACTTTGGAAAATGTTTTCTCCTCGGTTTTTCAGGAATCGTTTAACCCCTTCAGGATTTGGTAAAAAAGACTATTTTTTTTAGGTGGGGAGTGTTAGTGTCAGTCTTTGCAGCCTTCCTCCAGTGATCAAACATGCTCTTACAAAATGATTTTAAGGTGTCAAGGTCAAATTTTTTCATTTCAGTGAGTCTTCAAGCAAAATTTGGTCACTAGGCATTAGGTTTAGGGTTTGATTTTACCCTTGTCAAAGTTGTCCAAATGACGTTCCATGTCACCATTCAACTGAGTGTACCATCATTCAAAGGGTTTTCATCATCATGTCAATTTCCATTAGGTAATTTTACACCTTGTTCATGCTTCAGTTGCGTCTGGGCAAGGTTCATTTCCCTCTCCTAGGGTTTTGAAGCTAATTTCTCTTGGATGGTCAAATCACCGGAAAAACTTGTATCCTGATGTTCATACACCTTCCCCTATCCATAATGTACCTTATTAAACACTTCCCATCACTAAAATCCCCCAAATTCCTCCTTTTTGCACAAACCCTAGTTTCTTGCTACAACTTGGTAATTTTCTAGGTTGCGCCTGTGTTTTTCCTTTTTGGACCCCTTCCCCTCACTCAATTTCTGAGATTCCACTATACTTTCTAACATCCCACCCCACTTCCCAAAATTTTCTCAAGAATTTAGAAGCCCCTATCCCCTTCATTTCACTTCATTTTGGCAAATCCCTTGTCCCACACATCGGGATAGGTTTCACTCAAATTATGCTTATGAGCAATCAAAGATGCATTTGGGAAACTGGAGAGAGGTTGTTGTCCACAACATACTAGGGAAGAAAAACCTCATTCACTTTTTACACAGGTGTCATGGTTTTAGAGACATGTCAAAAATACAATTTCCTTGGGAGAATTGATACACCTCTGAAGTGACCTTGGGAAAATCAATTTTTCTCCTAGATTGATTGGCCAAATGACTTACTTGATGAGTCAGATGATAACTAGACATAAATATCTTTCCAATGAGCTATCATGAGCTCAATCTGGAGTTGAGGAAGGCATTCAAAAGTTGACTGCAACAGCACTCTGCCTTGAGGCAGCCTCATCTGGCACATTTTGACCAGTCTTGGGAGATTTGATGTTTTATAGAGAAAATTAACTCCAAATTGCCAAATTCTAGTTGGGTTGGAAATTAGACTCAAAGACCTTTCCAAAGCGCTATCCTGCACCCAATTTGGACACCGGGACCGCCTCCAAAAGGCTCCCACAAAAGGGCGTGGCACATATAGCTTTGGGTGCGACGCTTAGAATTGGGAGGTCCAAATCACAAAAAGTTACATTTTTGGATTCAGCGTGAAAAATCATGACCGATGGTAGGTGGCCAAAAAATTTGGAGCATTTTTGGGGCATTTTTGGTCACTTGACAAAGTTTTGGGCACAAAACAAGGATTTTCTCCCAGTGGCGCGGCGCTTAGGATTGAGAGCTCCAAATGACAAATGGCTTGTTTTTTTGGATTCAGAATGCAAAATCATGACTACTGGTGCATGGACAAGAAATTTGGGCATGATTTGAGTCTCCAGGAGGTCAAAAACACTCAAAAAATGACCTCTCTGCGCCTATTTTGACACACAGGAAGCAATCTTGGGAGAATGAAGTTTTGGAGGGGACAATGAGCACAAAATTAAGAAATTCCACTTGGGTTGGAACGTAGATAGGCCAAGCTTTCTAGCAAGCACACTTAGGTACAATCTGGACTCCTGTAGGTACCCCAAAATAGCCTCCAAAGTGGTGCAACACATATAGGAAAAAAGGCCAAATCTCTTTCTCTTCGTGACATTTCGATTCACGACTTTCTCCAAAGTGGGCCCGTTCATCTACACTTCACCTTTTTCAGCACCTAAGGTAAAATTTAAAGTATTTTCACTAGAGGATGGCTTCTATCCAAGTGGCAAAGGAAGGCGAGCAGTCACCCAAGCCATTTGTCATTTTTGTAACGCTGCACCTGTAACTAATGCTTGGCTTTCCACTTCCACTTTGTAATGATTCGAAAAACTCCCCAAATCTTGGTCATTCTATTTCCTCATGGCATAGTCTATTTATTGTATGCAAACCATTTGCAAAGGGTTGGTTGGCTTGTAATTTCTGGGAGACTGTGGGAAAGAAATGTTGTTTCTTCATTGTATATTTTGACGGAGGATTAATGAAAGGTAGCGGCTCTGTTTCATGAGATTCATGTGGTTGTGAGTGTAGCAAATGTGTTTTTCCTTATGTTTCATATGTATTTCGTTATGTTCCATAGTTCATTCATATTCATTTCCAGTGAAATTTTCTGAGTAAGAAAGTGTAAAATTCATTTTTATTGCTCTGCCTGTGGGAAAGTTTCATGTTGTGTGTTTTTATTCTGTTGAAAAGGATTCATGTACTTATGCCCTTTTCACCCTCCTAAGCAATCTCTCCATTCCGCGTTATTTCAAACTAAATTGCTAGACTTTCCGCCTGTCTTTCCTCACGAAATAATCTGTGCCTTTGTGTTAAATTCTCTGCTCATTGTTGTTCGTTGGTCCCATACCATCCAAGAAACTCGGTCATTCATAAAAATTGCTTTCTTGTATCCATATTTACTTACTATCCTAAGATCAATATTTCACTGTAAGTCATCTCAGACCATTTCGTTTACTTATTCACTGAGCGTGACTCGGAGAGAGCCATCTCCTGTTCTGGTAAGGCTAGCTACCAGACTGAGCGTGGTTTGTGGTTACCCTGAATTTTGCCTTCCTTCAGCCTAAGGAAGATTTAGGTGCTAACATAGTGGCGACTCCACTGGGGAACAAAAATGGTTTGCTTGTAGATTGTCTTTCCCCAGTACATATCTCAAATTCAGAACTAATTGTTGATGGTGGACAACGATCAGACATAAGAAGGCTGAACTCATTCACTTGGCAACCCCATTCATTGAAGAATCTAGCAATCGATGCTTCATGGTGACTCCACTGCAGAAAGATCAGTAGCTTTGAGATTTTCAAGATGGAACGAGTTGCAAGAAGATATGCTCCCATGAGCCGAGATCACATTTCAGGCTTCCCAAATAAAATTCCGAAGGTAGATTGGAATCTGCCTACATTTAAAGATGATGGTAAGAAGGATGCTGCTTTACATCTAGTTTGATTTCACATGCATATTCGCAAGTTGAAGGTTGATTTTCCTGAAGATTGCTTAATGAAGATATTCCTGGCCACTCTAGAAGGTGAAGCCCAATCTTGGTATGAAATTTTGCCGCCTACTTGTATTTAATGTTTAAAGGATTTTCATACCATGTTCTTGGAGAAGTATGAAGACTCTTATCCAGCATTAAATTTAGTTCATGACTGTTGCAAATACGCTGATGGTTTTATTGAAATCCTTGAAAAATATTATGAAGATGATAATTTCATGGATGAAGAGATCATGGAAGCCCTATGTGAAAACCCATTTCAGCAGCATGAAGATGATCAGGAAAATTTGCAACATGATCAAGATTTTAGTACGTTGGAAGATGAAGGAGTTTTGCCTCTTGATAGTCAACATGAATCACATGAAATGGATCAGTAGTATGAGGAAAATTTATATACTCCTTCACTTGAAAATATTGAAGACAATCATTGTTTGAGCAAAAGGAAACAAAAGGTCTTATCTCCTTTGTCTGAAGACGAGATAGATCAACTCTTGCACGGTTATGTTCCAGCTCAAGCTAAAGCAGATTTGCAGTGCACACATGGTCAAGAAAGTGTTGGTGAAACTTCTTCCTCTTTTGAAAAGGATGACAGTTCGGTGAACAACTTTATAGATCAGCAGGTTGAAGAGTTCCATATGGTTGAAAGTGATGAAAGAAAAAGTGTCATTTCAGATTTGTCCATAGAAGAAGACAACATGCAGAGAAATCAAGTTTCAAATTCAGAATGTGATATTGTTAAGATAGCCATTTCAGATGTAGATTCAGATTATGATGACCAAGAAAACCTTGTACTAAGTCCCATGAAAGAGAACTTTGTTGCTGAAATCATCTGGGATGAAGAAGGCAGAGTTTTGGATCCAAATGTTCTCATGTCATCAGAACACAGGGTTCATGAAGAGGTAATCCAGTCAGCTCATGAACAACAAGATGGGATCTTTTCTCAAGCAAGTGAAAAAGTTCCTATGGATGAATGTATGGTAGATGATAGAAATGTTATTGTTAGGTTTCAAGAAACATCTGAAGTTTCTTTTCTCATGATTGATGAATGTGATGAATGTAATGAGAATCTGGCTATCATATTGTATGAAGATGACCTACCATATATTCAGACTTCAGAAGATCAGACCATTCAGGATTCCCTTTTAGATTCCTCCTCATATGTCTCATGTTTTGAAATGTTCTTTCAAAAGGAGATTTGTTCATCCACTTGTTCAGAATTTTTTGAAGACTTGGAATATACTCTTATTTATGAAGAAAGACCAGAATCAAGAGAAAAAGATACCTTGTTTTTCCAGCAAGAGGTCAATCTTCATGTTTTCCAAGATCCAATGGAAAATTTGTTGCAGTCAGCAGTGAAGGTGATTATTGCAGTATTCAGTGATGAAGGAGATCATGGTCAATTATGTTTTTGGAAGCCCAGTTACCAGTATCTGTTGTTGACTAGAAGATCTAATCAGGAGAATCAATCAAGGAGGCATCTACTTGATTGGTTACATTGGAAGACACATTACACATGATTGTACATATTGCATTAGTACAAAGGTGGTTGTCATCATGATTTGAAACCCTCGAATCTTGATGGACTGCTGCCATTGAAACAAGTTTTGTGAGTTCTTGTTTCAAGTTAAGTTAGTCATGAGTCATTTCCTTTTGCATTGAGTCAGTTTTTTTAGTCATGTTGGTTCCATAATTAAGTTAGTCTGAGTCAATTTTCAGTCAATAAATGAGTCAGAGTCTTGTGTGGTTTGTCGAAATAATGACTCCATAGCCCAATGGATGAAGGGACTATCTGCTCACCCAAAGATCTGCAGTTGTTGGCACCTCCAAGGAGCTGGAGCTACCATCCCCCATTGGATCCAATGTTAGTGTCAGTCTTTGCAGCCTTCCTCCAGTGATCAAACATGCTCTTGCAAAGTGATTTTAAGGTGTCAAGGTCAATTTTTGTCATTTCAGTGAGTCTTCAAGCAAAATTTGGTCACTAGGCATTAGGTTTAGGGTTTGATTTTACCCTTGTCAAAGTTATCCAAATGACATTCCATGTCAACATTCAACTGATTTTACCATCATTCAAAGGGTTTTCATCATCATGTCAAGTTCCATTGGGTCATTTTACATCTTGTTCATGCTTCAGTTGCACCTGGGCAAGGTTCATTTCCCTCTCCTAGGGTTTTGAAGCTAATTTCTCTTGGATGGTCAAATCATCAGAAAAACTTGTATCCTGATATTCATACACCTTCCCATATCCATAATGTACCTTATTAAACAATTCCCATCACTAAAATCCCCCAAATTCCTCATTTTCGCACAAACCCTAGTTTCTTACTACAACTTGGCAATTTTCTAGGTTGCGCCTATGTTTTGCCTTTTTGGACCCCTTCCCCTCACTCAATTTCTGATATTCCACTTTCCCCTATTTTCTAACATCCCTCCCCACTTCCAAAAATTTTCTCAAGAATTTAGAAGCCCCCTATCCCCTTCATTTCGCTTCATTTAAGCAAATCCCTTGTCCCACACATCGGGATAGGTTTCACTCAAATGATGTTTCTGAGAAATCAAAGACGAATTGGGGAAAAATGAGAGAGGGTTTTTTGCACAACATACCAAGGAAGCAAAAACTCCTTCAAGTTTTACACAGGTGTCATGGTTTTGGAGAAATGTAAACAATACAATCGCCTTGGGAGAATTGATACACCTCTGAAGTGACCTTGGGGAAATCAAGTTTTCTGCTAGCTGGATTGGCCAAATGACTTTTGTGATGAGTCAGACGATAACTAGACACACTTATCTTTCCAATTAGCTATCATGAGCTCAATCTGGAGTTGAGGAAGGCATTCAAAAGTTGACTGCAACAGCACTCTGCCTTGAGGCAGCCTCATCTAGCACATTTTGACCAGTCTTGGGAGATTTGACTTTTGATAGGGAAACTGAACTCCAAATTGAAATATTATGGTGTTTTTGGAAATTAGACTCAAATACCTTTCCAACGAGCTATCCTGCACCCAATTGGGACACCGGGAAGGCCTCCAAAAGGCTTCTACAAAAGGGCGCGACGCATATAGCTTTGGGCGCGGCGCTTAGAATTGGGAGGTCCAAATAACAAAAAGTTTACATTTTTGGATTCACCATGAAAAATCATGACTGATGGTACATGGCCAAGAAATTTGGAGCATTTTTGGGGCATTTTTGGTCACTTGACAAATTTTTGGGCACGAAACATGGATTTTCTCCCTGTGCGACGCTTAGGGTTAGGAGCTCCAAATGACAAATGGCTTGCATTTTTGCATTCATCATGAAAAATCATGACTACTGGTGCATGGACAAGAAATTTGGGCATGATTTGAGTCTCTAGGACGTCAAAAACACTCAAACAATGACTTCTCTGCCCCTATTTTGACACACAGGAAGCAGTCTTGGGAGAATGAAGTTTTGGAGGGGCAAATGAGCACCAAATTCAGAAATTCCACTTGAGTTAGAAAGTAGATATTCCAGGATTTCCAAAAAGCACACTTGGGCACAATTTTGACTCCTGCAAGTACCTCAAAACAACCTCCAAAGTGGCGTAATGCATATAGAATTGGGCGCGGTGCATATAGAAAAAAAGGCCAAATCTCTTCCACTTTGCGACATTTCGATTCGCGACTTTCTCCAAAGTGGGCCGGCTCATATACACTTCAATTTTTTTGGCACCTAAGGCAAAATTTAAAGTATTTTCACTAGAGGATGGCTTCTATCCAAGTGGCAAAGGAAGGCGAGCAGTCACCCAATCCATTTTTCATTTTTGTAACGCTGCACCTATAACTAATGCTTGGATTTCCACTTCCACTTTGTAATGATTCGAAAAAATCCCCAACTCTTGGTCGTTCTATTTCCTCATGGCATAGTCTATTTATTGTATGCAAACCATTTGCAAAGGGTTGGTTGGCTTGTAATTTCTGGGAGACTGTGGGGAAAGAACTATGTTTCTTTCATTGCACATTTTGATAGAGGATTAATGAAAGGCAACGGCTTTGTTTCATGAGATTCATGTGGTTGTGAGTGTAGAAAATGTGTTTTTCCTTATGTTTCATATGTATTTCGTTATGTTTCATAGTTCATTCATATTCATTTCTAGTGAAATTTTCTGAGTAAGATAAGGTAGAATTCGTTTTTATTGCTCTACATGTGGGAAAGTTTCACGCTGTGTGTTTTTCTTCTATTGAAAAGGATTCATGTACTTATGCCCTTTTCACCCTCCTAAGAAATCTCTCCATTCCACGTTATTTCAAACTAAATTGCTAGACTTTTCGCTTGTCTTGCCTCACGAAATAATCTATGCCTTTGTGTTAAATTCTCTGCTCATTATTGTTCGTTGGTCCCATACCATCCTAGAAACTCAGTCATTCATAAAAATTGCTTTCTTGTATCCATATTTACTTACTATCCTAAGATCAATATTTCACTGTAAGTCATCTCAGACCATTTTGTTTACTTATTCACTAAGCGTGACTTGGAGAGAGCCCTCTCCTGTTCTGGTAGGGCTAGCTACCAGTCTGAGCGTGGTTTGTGGTTACCCTGAATTTTGCCTTCCTTCAGCCTAAGGCAGTTTTAGGTGCTAACAAGGAGAGCCTCAAAAGTAGGTTTTGACACTTTCAAACAAGCCATTGTAGAAGCTTCTCCTCTTATAAGCCCATACTTTTCTGAGTTCCTTTTATACACTTTTTCCTCTAATTCGACTTATGTTATTGTCCTTGCCCAGAAGGCTTACCAAAATGTAGAAATCTCAGTTGCATTTATGAGCTCCTCATTTAAAGGAGAAAAATTAAACTATGCACCAATTCAAAAATAAGCTTTCAAAGTTTATAAATAAATCAAGCACTTTCACTTTTATTTATTAAAATCAAGGAAGAAATTAATTGTACCTTACCCTGTAGTTAGGAACTCGTTTGTTCAAAAGGAACTTGGAGAAAAATGGCACACTAGAGGACATCCTTGCAAGAGTTTGATCTTGAAATTAAAACTACACTATTATTAGAGGTCAAGGTCTTTGCAAGTTAGTTGTTGAATCTATTCCTCCCACTGATAATCATTTTGTTAATCAAAATAAAACTTCTTATATTCAAAATGAAGTTTTGTGCATTGATCATAATTCTGATTCTTGGTATGTAGACATAATTTTTTGTCTGAAAAATGGTACCATCCCATCTCATTTAAATTCAACCCGAAGAAGGGTGTTACGATTAAAATATAACACATATCAATTTATTAGTGACGTTCTTTTTAGGATAAATTATGATGGGGTGTTGCTTGGTTTTCTTAAGAAAGAGGAAGCCTCTAAAGTTCTTCATGATCTTCATTCATGTTCTGCTAGTAGCCAGTTTAGTGGTCAGAATATTGCTCACAAAATATTAAGGGAAGGTTATTATTGGCCAACCATGTTTAGGGTTCCCATGATTTAGTGAGAAAGTGTCATACATGCCAAAAGGCTACAGGTAAATTGGGTAACTGTGCTTTTCCATTGCAACATGTTTCTATTGAAGCTCCCTCTCAACAATGGTGCTTATATATTATAGGCCCTATTAATCCTACTTCAGCTCAGAAACATAAATATATTATAACAACAACAAATTACTTTACAATATCGGTTGAGGCAGTGCCACTTCGTGTAGTGAACGCAAATTGTGTTATATTTTTTCTTGAAACTCATATCATTTCACTTTTTGGCATTCGTCAATCTCTCATTTTTGCTAATGCGCTATATTTATCATCAGATGACCGAGATGCCTATGTAGTTGATAAAGACATTCATATTAAATGCTCAACAAACTACTATCCTCAAGGTAATGGTTTAGTTGAGTCATCCAATAAAATTTGCTTCAAATTATTAAAAAGAATGTATATGAAAACTAGAAAAATTGGCACGTTTCTTTGCTTAACACATTGTGGGCTGATAGGGTCACCCCAAAAGATACCATTGGAAACTCTCCTTTATTTTTGGTTTTTGGAAGAGAACCTATCTTTCCACCACATATTTCATTTCCATCCCTTCAGCTATCCCAAAATGTTTAGTAACTCAAATCATCAACCATGGAAACTAGGATCAATGAATTACTAAGGTTGGAAGAAGAGAGACTTAGAGCTAAGACTAAATTCGACCAACATCAAAAACTGGTAAAACGTTAGTTTGAAATATATTCCTCCAAAAAATATTTTGATGTTTTTTATTTGGTGTTAAAGTGGGACAAAGCCCATGAAGAAAAAGGATAGCACACCAAGTTCCAGAAGTTATGGTTAGGACCCTACACTATAACAGAAAAGTTGGGTCCTAACACATTTTGGGTATAGAACTTGGAAGGATAGTTTGAGTCATTTCCTATCAATGGTTTCCTTTTGAAAAGGTATTTTGCATAGTCCCTCTTGTCATACATTTGAACATATTTTCTCTTGATTGAAAATTTTTCTTTTCTTTCTTTTTCAGTGTTCTATTTTGTTTGTTTTAGAATATTTCATTCCATGGTAAATATGGCTACAATAAGATTTTATAAATCTCTTAGTTGTTATATTGTTATTTGTGCTAATTGATTGAAATATTTCCTTTAGTTCGCTCCTCTTGATTTGTAAATTAGCAAAGAAGATGAAATATGTTACAAGAACAATTTTGTTTCTATTTTCCAGAAAGTTTGTCTTAAATACAATGCATTTATTTCAGCAACTATATTTCAGTTAGACTAGTCACTTAAACTTCTTATGCCATCCCTCTCTTAAGGAGTGGATATGTCTTTCGATATGTTAAAATTTTTCAGATTGTAAATCAAAAATATTAAAAGTTATTAATTGAAAGGCGAGAGGTCTCATTTCGAGCCTTTCTATTATGATCATAAGATATTAACAGATGTGACATTGTGGTATCTAGTCACCAGGCCAGAGAAGTGGTTTGTGGTCATTATATACAAGACAATGGGTATCATTACGAGCTAGACTATTCACATCTATTATGTCTTGTGAATGGTAGTGTTATCTTACTTTTGGGTCCTTTGTTTTGGGTTGCTATACATTTTGTAGGTTGACCACATTTTGACTAGAGGTTGTTTGGAAGTCATGGAGGAGACAGTAGGAGAAGAAGAAGGGACTCGCCAAATACCATTAATTGCAGAAGGATAGCCATAGAAACTCAGACTAAGTAGTCACATCCGAAATGAGAGGAACACTAACATCCAAGGAAGTAGATGGAGTCAAGCAACATAAGAAGCTGAAAGATGAAAAAGGTGGAGCATCCGAGGGAGAAGTAGCATTCCGAGTGAGCGTAGGGTTTAATAAGGCCAAGGGGAAAGCCAAGAAGAGAGGGAGATAGAGAGTATACTAAAATTTTGTTTGGGAGCCATTTGAGCTTGCTTTGTTCCTTATTATCTTGTTTATGTATTGATATATCATGTTAGTTTTCCTTTTATGTCTATGACACCTTCGATCCAGATGAAATATTGCAATGTTGCAAGATTTAATAGAAGAGATTCCAGGGATACATGAGTATCTTTATGCATGATGTTATGTGGCTTTTTCAAAATTTGAATATGCTTGTACCTGTGTGATATTACTTCTCTATGTGCACTTGATCTATTATGGTTGGGTTTCTAACTATTATACTTTGGGGTTTATTGGGTATTGATAACCTCCATGTGGTTAATTCCAACATAGTATTTCATCCCCTTAACTGACTAAGGTCATGACATGCCTCGGGTGAGACGCCTTATTCATCTCGAATAAGGTGAAAATGTCAGCATTGTGCTAGATTACGATGGAGCTTTTGTTGGCCCCTGTGCCAAAACCCAGGGTCTCAACCCTTCCATTAATTTTTTGCCAACAAACGCTTTATTTTCCAGGATCTAAAAATTTCCAAAGGGGTCTGGAATATGGTGGCAAGGATGTTTAAGAAGGAACTACAAGATTGGTGGCATGAACGAGTAGAACGGTTCACCTCTCAAAAATCCCAACAATACCAATGAAGTGTGATGTAGCTAAAGGAAGAATTATTGTACACGAAACCTGCTAGTGATGAATACGAGATATTCTGGTGCAAGTTCCCAGAGGAGATTCACAATTGGTTGCGGAGTTTGTAAGTAAAAGGAAAGACCAGCGAACAAAATCAATCTCATCATATTTGGACTCAAGTAGAAATTGTTGAGCTACATCGGCTTGACATGAATCTAACATGAGATGTGGATTTTTGGGTGTAGACCATATTACATGGATACATTATTGATTTTTCCGCAGAGGGTCATTAGCCCTTCTCTAAGATTGAGGTCATGTACAAGTCGGGGTTGTGGGTTAAGGTTCTAATGGCGGAAGAAAACTTGTTGGTGTTCTAGAACCTACCCATGGCACCTTAAAATCCTGGTACTAGGGGAAGGACTTAAAGGGAGGGATGCTACCTAGCAGGGAGCTATGCAAATATTGAAGAAATGGATGCAGATGACTTCTGGAGGGCCAAATATTTGAGGGCACAAAGGAGAGTGTGGAAAGATAAAAATGGCGAGAGAGGTCTCTATAGGAGATTGATAGAACGCAGAAAGAGCTACACCAATTAGGAGCGATGTTAGGAAATCCAATAGATAGAGAAAGAGAAGGAAATCAACTGAAGTTGTGGAGTAGTGGGGATAGAGATAGAGTGGAGGTTTGCCCATCAGGAGGAGTAGAGATGCCCGTAGTGAAAATGGGTCAAATAATTGATAGGGAATCCACCCCACCAATAGAGATGGTAACTTCAGAGGGAATGGGCTTCATAGGCCCTCAGGAATGCCCATATGATGACATGCACTTCACCTTGAGAATATTGTTTTCCGAGAATGATGTGTCCCCCATGAGTAATGATTTGCATCCCCATAACTCATGCAGTATCTTCCCCAACCTTCCCTTGGTACGTTATCACAACCTTGGTCAACTTTTGTCTAAGTTAATCAAAGCCATAAAGGTTCATACTGTGCATTCTACCTACAAGGTTGATACCAGTAGTAATAAAAATATAAACAATAGTACAAGTATACAAGGTTCATCGCAACCCATTTATAAGGGATTTATACTCCTCCCACAAAGTCAATCAAGCATGGCTAGATCCTTTACGTGATATCATGTGTTCTCAAGAAGAGGGAATGAGGAAGTAGAGCAACACTGGTACTTATGCGAAGACATTTGGAGAGCTCTCCAGACCCCAGATGTTACAAAGTTGATTGAATTCCAGACCACTCTTCAGGAGAGGGAATTGAGATGTTTCATAAAATGGTATGACTTACATTAGAATCCAATGGTAGATGAAGTCAAACAAGATTTTGTTCAAGAATTCAAGCTTCCCCAGACCAACCAACATAGGTTATTTGAGTTATGAGAAATCAAGAAGCGGGAAGGGAAAAATGTTTGGGAGCTAATGCATAGGTTTAATGATGTAATTAGCAAGGTGAGCTACCTGATTGACCCAATTCATCAATAAGATTGGTTCATTAAAGCATTATTACCCCTTACTCGCACACCATTGACTCAACAAAAAAGGTGATACTCTACAAGATTCCCTAGAGTAGGTGACTCAAATCAAAGCTATGGCTAGCTACCCACATGAATATCGGGGGGGAAGTAGCCTCACATGACCCCTCTATATTAGGTTTGCAGCATTGTTACATAGTATTTTGTCACACCTCCTATTCACTTCCTATTCCATATACCAAAGTGCCAAAACATTGACAACTATGAAGCATATCCATCATGATATACAAACCAAAACCTCCTTGAAGAAAAAATGCCCTGAGTCAATTTTGAAGAAGGTTAACTAAAAACCTAATTTTTAGGGCCAGCACATTTTGCTACATTGCTTGCCCGTACTAATGGTAGATTGCATTGTTCTACCCTAGTGCTGCCAACATGGGTTTTGATATGAAAACCCGCGTTGAACCTCCTCTGGTAGGTTTTCCCAAACTGGAGGAGAAGCTTCATGCACTAGAACCTTGGAGAACGACAAGATGGATATTGGTTGTTGTTGATATGTTCGAGCTCTCCCATTTGGACATCTTGATCTTATCATTATGGGATTTTCCCTTGATATGTGGACCTTCCTCCCTCTTTTATGAATCCTTAACTCCCTATCCCTTCCTATAAATCAAATCCCTTCCATCCCAAAATGGTTGGTCATTTATTGTTGCATTCCTATACTGAGATTATGCTTACATGTTTCCTGTTCTAACTTGGAGAAGGAGTGCTTGAAGAGCCTTTTCTTGGACTTGGACATCCACTAAAAGGAGGTCTCGAAAATCAAGGCACAGGTTGTATGCTCCCCTTTTTAGCTTAATACTCCTTGATCTATTAAGTAGTTTATGTTTTATGTGTGCCATATATGCTCTTTTATCTTGCATAGCTATTTGATATTTCTTGTAGGTCCTCGAATGTGAAGAACAAGTAGGAAGCAAGCCTAGAAGCAAAGGATTCAAATTCATCTCCAAAGGATTGAGTGATTAGCATCAGATCAAGGTAGGATATTATCTATCTTCATTTGTCAAACATAATCTAGGAAAGTGTATGTTAGTTTGTTTAGTTTTTTGCTAGACCAACTCATTGGGCTAGAGGGATCACCTCTGTCTATAGAGGGGATTTACCTTCACAACAATCATCAATTCACAAATCTAACAAAGAAGATGAGGGACTTGCAACCAGCAAGACTTGTGTGACTACATGTATGGTGTACCAAATTCCTTGTCGAGGGACACCATGTTGCGAAGTGCCCAAGGTTGTGGGTCCTGAGAACTCCCTCTACCTCGGTAGGGACATCCACATATTTACCTGCCATAGAAGTTATGCAAATCAGGATGCAAGGATATATACATGGCGCACTCGGTTTTATGCGTTTTCGAACTACCAGAATACAAAACCAACTGAGTATTGCGAAATATGCAAAACGTATGGGCATATCCCTCGTCTTTGTCCAACATTTCAGAAGTATTACAAAGTTCCAAAAAATACTTTTTGTGAATTTTGTGCTTCACTGACTCACCATATTGATCATTGTAGAGCGTTGGACACCTTAGCTAATCGATTGGATCAATCAGCCTATTGACTCAATGAGACTCCTTGACGACGAGGAGGCAGAGAAATAAGGGGGGGAAGAACAAGAGGCAAAGGTCTAGTCCATTGTTGCACTATGATTAGGAGGTGCATGTCACAAGAGACTACACGCTACCTAAAATACCTTGGTCCTCTCAATGCAAGGTTAACACACATGTAATAGAAGACTGTCTGAATCTGATTTCTAGATGGGAAGAGCACAACCACCTAAGGGGAGAAAACTTACTTAAAGTTGAACCAAGGCTATGGGAGACAACTCCCCTCTCAAACATCAACATAGTCACCTGTGGAGGGAAGAAGATTAGAGCTGATGTTGGAGCCACTAAAATCCTAAAATTGTGAAATGGACCTCCCCAAATGCTCATATGATTTTGAATAGCAGAAGTGGTACTACAAAGAATTCGTAGAGACTTTTAACAAATTGAATTGAAGAGGTGAACCCCAAGGAGAGCAGCCGAGATTTCCAAAATCTAGGAGCCCAAACCTACAACAACCCGATGCTCAACCAATAATATAATGGTTCAGGTTTATTCTACAAATTGTGAATGATGATCAAATTCTCAAACAGTTGTTGGAAAGTCTTAAATCTATTATTAAGGATGGAGAGGCCTACGAAGGAGTCATTTCTACCAACTCACTTGAGAGACACTCTAGGAGGGTGTGAAGGAACAAGAAAATAAAGGGAAGGGATTTTTGGATTTATGCTAAGATTTTGGGCTTCTAGATCAAGGATACAATGTTGGATTTGGGCTCATATGTGAATATCCTACTGAAAAAAACCTGGGAAGCCCTAGGAAGGTTGAAGTTTGTGTTTTCCAATTTAGCTACGTATGGAAAATCAGTATTGTATCCTTCCGATTGGAAGGTTGGAGGATGTAGAAGTTGACATAGCAGGGGTGAAAAGTTATTCTGACTTTGAAGTAATAGACATTATGGGGGACAAATAGCCCTATCTAACATTACTTGAAATAGGCTTAGTCTTTGAGAATTACATGATAATTGATTTAAATAAGGAGTTTATGACATTTCAATTGGAGGAAGTTAGAGTGATCCAACCCCTAGAACCATATCAAGGACCAAGGTTCATTGAGCCATCAGATAATAGAGAAGAACTTGATTAGTTGTACAGGCTGACAACAGGAATAAGAGAAGACTATATCAATCCATCGATAGAGGGATCAATCAGTTGGAGAAGAATTTAGAGCTCAGAGTTCGGCTTAGAGGCTGCTTGGGATGACTGACAGTAGAGCGGGTACAATATCAAAACTAGGCGTTGTTCCATGATCCATCGTATCAATTAGGTTGGTACTGAGGTATGAGAATTCCCTATTTTCGATGGCATGGACTTGGTTAATGATTTTCTTAATTTAGTTGATGAAATTGTCTCTAAAGAACACAAATTTCCCTTACTCGATGTCACCTTACAAGTGACACCAACATGGTGGTGGGGATCTCACTGCAACCATCTCAAGGAATGGTAAGAGATTAAGATAATCTAGATTCCATGAAGTTGTCGCTTTTGGAAATATTGAATGGGAGTCGAATGAGGATGACTTGGAGGAATTGATACCTTTGGCATTCAAGGAAGCTAAGGGGAAACAAAGTGTTGAAGATGGGCCTATAACCAATGGTTTATAGCTACAACCTTTGAAGTTGCAGAAAGATAACATCGACATTGATGAGAAGTTGATGCTAGCCTCAATCGGATATTACTGGGATGAGAAAAATACCAAGGAAATCTTCAACATCCTAAGAGTGCAAATATTCATTTGCTTCATCTGTTGCAGAACTTAAGGGGATCAGGGGAGAATTAGGGGAGATGAATATTGTTCTTAAACTTGATGCAAAGCTAGTAAAACATTGGCCATATAGGCTAAATCCTATATTCAAATAAAAAGTGAAGAAGTAGATAAATAAAATGTTGGTGGTGGGGCTTATATTTCTAGTCGATGAGGCTCAGTGGGTCAGTCCAATTCTTACATAGAACAAGAAGGACACTGAAGAAATTTGGGTCTGCATAGATTTTTGGAGTCTGAATAATGCATGTGTTCATGACCCCTCCCCTACCTCATTCAGTGACGAAGTTCTAGACAATGTGGAAGGATATGAAGCTTACTTGTTTATAGATGGATTCTCTAGTTAACATTAGGTCTGGATTGTGGAGGAAGACAAGAAGAAAACCACATTCACCACCAATTGGGGATCCTATGCATACCATGTTATGCCTTTTGAACTCAACAATGCAACATCAGTATTCTCAATAATTTTAATTTCTACTTTCATGGATTATATTCACAGTTTTCTATAAGTTTACATGGATGATAAACCATTTATAGTTTTCTAAAGAATCATTCCAATTTTCTCTGAGTGATTTTTTACTATTGCAGACAGTTGCAAATCTCCCTAAACCTAAAAAAGGTGCATATTCGTTGTCCCTTTTAGGAAACTTTTGGGCCATATAGTATGCACAGACAGAGTATGTGTTGATCCAGCTAAGGTCACACTAATTCTGAATATGGAGTCGCTAACAATTGTTAAACAGCTAAGATCCACCATTGGTCACATAGGATATTATAGGAGGTTCATCTGAAACTATGCTTCGATTACTGCGCCAATGGAGAAGCTATTGAATAAAACTGAAAGGTCTACATGGTCAACTGAATGTCAAGTTTCTTTTAATGTGTTAAAGGAAAAACTAGCAAGTACATCAATATTAGTTTATCCAGATTGGAACAAGTAATTCCACATCCACATCAATGCATCGGGTATCACCTTGGGGGTAGTCCTGGCTCAGCCTGGAGATGGAAATCTTGATCACCCCATTTACTTTGCCAACATAAATTTATCCATGACAAAAAATAATTATACCATTACTGAGCACGAAGAACTTATGATGGTATATTCACTACAAAAGTTTCGGCACTATCTCCTGGGGGTGTTTGTTCACATTCTTCACTAATCATTCGGTCTTGAAATACTTGGTGAAGAAGCTCGTACTCAAAGGAAGGATTTGAAGATGGCTTCTTCTATTTTAGGAGTTCACACTTGAAGTAATTTTCAAGCCAGGTAGATTGAACGTGGGAACTGATCACCTTTCTCAGTTAGAGTCAAGTGAAACTAGAGGGTCAGTAGATGATCAGCGACCAAATGCTAACCTGTTTCGAGTTGAATCCATACTAGAATACTTAGAGGAAATTGTAGTATTTATAGCCATAGGTAAATTCCTGGATGGGTACACAACAACATAGTGAAGGCACATGGTCATTCACCCTAGAGATTACCAGTTGATCGTAATAAAACAATACAACTTGGGCCTTGAACAAATATTGCGAATATGAGTTTTTGATCATGAGAGATAGGATGTATTCTAAGAGTGTCATTCAGGAGTTGTGGGTGAGCATGTTGGGGGGAAGGCCGCCACGAGGAAATTGTTGTAGGTAGGACACTGGTGGCCCACATTTGTCCGAGATGCAAAGGAATACGCCAGGATGTGTGATGTTTTCCAAAGGGTTTGAAATCCATCACATCGGGATGAATTTCCTTTGTAACCAGTACAAGCACTGCAGGCTTTTGAGAAATGGGAAATTTACTTTGTAGGACCTACTAACCCACTGACACACCACTCCCATGCCAGATATATTTTCACCACCATAGAGTACCTTACCGGATGGGCTGAGGCAACACTAGTCAAAGATTGTACTACAGAGATTGTAGCCAGATTCATTTTCAAGAATATCATTGTTATCACTCAGGTTGTCCCTAAGCTCCTGAAGGGATAGGGCCGAGGTAACCACAAACCAATCTTTGGATTACAGGTTCTAGCCCACCTGTAATCCGAGAGGGCTCTCTCTTGATGATTTAGCTTTGTTGATGATGATTTTAGGCTAGCTATTGGGTTCAGTGGGTTTTGTTCAGGTTTGGATGGTGTTTGAATGGAAGGAAGATGCATTCAAGCAGAGAGGCAAACATAGCGTGATAAGTTTCAAACCATTGGGCATGGAGTAAAGGAGTAAAACCGCAGGTAGGCTTTCTTGATCACAAGAGGAATATGGAGCAGGGTAGCTGCACATGAAACAACCTTTAAGCTAAAGAGATGGGGTAAAATGTAAGGAAAGAGAGACAATTAAGAATCTCTCAATCAACTTAACAGAAGGAAAGAGAATGAGCTCTATCTAGGGGCAGTTAATAATCCCTGGATAACTGTCACACATGATGAATTAGGGCAAATATGAGCCAGATGGAATTCATATTTATGCCTAAAATAGATGAAAACATAGAGAAACAGCAGAAATTGAGAATAGAGTGCACTTAAACAAATTCTAAGCTAATCTTTATTTCTGCTGCTTAGATAATGATATATGAATGGAAAAACAGAGGTAGGAAACACTTATTGAGTCATGTATCAGCACAAGAATTCCATAGTCACTCTTCAACCATTAAACACAGTATACAATTCATCCTCCAAGCTCATAAGCAGTCTTTGATTATAGAAATTATCAAATATACAATGCGAGTCTCTGCTCAAGCAAAACATCTAACCAACAAAAACCAACCCTCATTACATTGTTCAGGGTCCTCTTTATAGGTAAAATATCCAAAATTATTTATTACAGCTGACCTAAACAGGTCTGCAGGAAAACTTTTTAAACCTAAACTTGTGCTGGAATTAAATGCAAGTAAATATCCTTTGGGCTGCACCAGGGGCAATTGGATCAAAATGAGTTAATACGGTATCTTTGGTGACCTGGTGCAGTGGTTCTGCAATAACTGTGCTTTGAGTTCTGGTCCATTGATTTCATGTGAGTTTTAATGTGCAGTCATTGTGATGATGAGCTTTGAATGGTTCCTTAACTGCTTCTTGACTTTCAAGGCTTTCTTTTAATGTTTCATTCGCCTCAAGCCTTGAGAAGATCTCCACTGATACACTTCTCCGCAACACTGATACTCTTTGACATGGTTTTTGGCTTCACATCTGCTCTGATAGTCTTCATGTCTGAACTGGGTCTCTCTCTTTCTTCTGATACGTTAAAATTTGCAAAATCGGGCCTTTTCTGCCCTTTTCGGCGCAAAAATGGCTGAGGAATCAAAATATTCCCCAAAGATTCTCCAATATGGCCCATTTCCCGTAGCAATGTGCGATTTCTAAGCGCTAATCACGCATCAAAAACTGCCTCAGAATTTCGATCTGGGGCTCCGAAGCCTCAATTTTGCACATGCGCGTTCTCCTTTTTAGCTACTAACATCAGCATGACGTCAGCGGTATGATGGATGACATCAGCATAACGTCAGCAGTGGGACCCTTTTGTATGGTGATGATGTCAGCATGATGACGTCAGCAGGGTAACATGGCAGTACGGCGGGGTGATGCCGTGGCAGGGATACGGTGGCAGGGTGATGTTAGCAAGGCACAGGCAGGGAGGGGTGAGTTGGCAGCAACTTGGCAGGTGACGTGGCGCTCATGTCACGCGAGGGGAGGGCGGTTTTTGGGTTTGCGTCGGACCACCTTTGGTACGGGAGTGGTATTTTTCAGGGGCGGCCCGATGCCATGAACAACCGACAGCTGTCCCGGTGTACAACAGAGGAACCGTCGTCCGTCGGGTGCTATCGCACTGTTACGTAAGGGCGCCCGATATGCATACGGGCCGTTGGATATGGGAGAGGCGATCCGACGGTGGACGGGAGGAGAAGATGCACGGGTTTTAATCGAACTGCGTGCACGATAAACTTTAATTTTTCGCGGCTTTGGGTGGGTTTTGAACTTTAGAAATTGGTGTGCTTCGGCGGGGGACTGTGGTTATTTATTAATCAAACATCAATAAAATCCGAAACACAATGTGCGCGGGGGTGGTATGGTTTGGTGTGGAGAAAGGGTTTAGCAGGGTTATTTATTTAACTAGTTGCTAAATAAATCCCGAGGGTAGTGACACGGAAGGCTAATATTAGATCCCAAATGAATCTAACATTTCCCGACTTTTACTTATTTGGCTATAGTTGCCATGGGGGGGAATATTTAATATTTTTGGGGTTTTATATATCTTTTTGCATAATAGGGGATAGGGAAATGATTTAGGTAGCTAATAAATAGAATTAGAAGTTAATATGAACTTGTGAGGTGAGATGTAGGGAAGGGGCTAAGTTTGTAAACTGAAACTTAGACACAGGAAGTGAATGGACTATAGAGAAATAACTTTTACACAAGAAATGTGGCTTCTTTTCACTAAGTCAACTCAGATGTCAACATGGTTTTAACAGGGGTGGAGTGAATATAGACTCTTGGGCACATCCCAAGGTCCTTGAGGGGATGTTAGTGAATGATTTGGGAAATAAGAAGAAGGGGGAGTTAGACATGCCTTGCTTGAAGTTATTCAGATGGGAACTTCCTGATAACTGTGATCTGGATAAATATAACACTTGATAATGTGGAACTGATCATAAATCACCATTCTGCAACCTCAAAATCACCTACCCAGCCTACTTTCCTAGCATTTTTTCTTCTTCTTGGTTTGGGTGCATTTGGGCTTGCAGACCCAACTTTTTCAACTTTTTTTTTTCCTTTTTCTGTCTTCCTATCTACATCTACACTTATTTCTTCCAAGGGCCCAGATTGAGCAGTTGGGCTCCTTTGATTCTCTACCTGTCTAAGAATCTGCCAAGATTAAGCTGTTTGGATAGATATTCATTCTCTATATTCTAAAACAGGAAATTGAAACCTAGGGAAACCAAGATTAAACTGTTTGGACCTCCCTTTAACTGAAAATTGTTCAAAATGGAATAGTACATCAAAATTGGAACACAGTAGTGGCGCTTTGAACTGGCACTTCCTCCTGGCAACCTTCATTGTCCTCTGTGGCAAATATGGAACATTGCAGTATGCAAAGAATGACATATTTGGCATGTAAAAATGTCAATCATGAAAGATGAGTAACCTGCTGCAGTAGGAGGCTAACAGTGGCTCCACTTGGGGATGGCTTTTCCTTGTGAAAAGTCAAGAACAGCAGGTCATACTGCCTAAATCTTCTATTGTTGTTGTAAATTGAAAATTTTCAGTGCTGACTGTCTGATAATTGAAACTGTGGGAATGAGAACAACAATTCCCCTCGATTGAAATGTTTGTGACCTTTGTAGTATCGCCTGCTTTCTTCTGCGTGCTCTATTGCTTGGACTTTTATATAAAAATAAAATAAAATGCTGATATATACAAACATTTATGTACAGACATCATCTTGTTGGTAGATTTTCAACAAAAGGGATCATGATAATGTTTTAACATTCGGCCATTTATAGGGCCTTCTTCAGTTGTGCTGCCATCTTCAGATTTGAGGAAATATGTATTGCTGCCTTGCACAGTGCTGATAATGAATGGACCTTTCCAAAGAAAATCAAACTTTGCATGTTTGCCCTTGCCTTCTCTTCATGAATCCCACTTTAGAACTTTGCTGCCAACCTGGAAATCATCAGCCTTGGCTCCCTTATCAAAAATTATTTTGAGCTTTTCCTGCAAAATTTGAGCTCTATCATACACTTGCTCTCTGGTTTGCTGAAGGTGAATGGTTTGATTAATTCTTCTTTGAATGTCATTTGGTTTAGCCTGACTCTCCTGCAACAGCTTGATAATAGGAATGCCCAAAGATGAAGGAAATATGGCTTCCATGCCATATACTAGCTCATAAGGGCTCATCCCAATGGATTTCTTGGTTGAAAGTTTGTCTGCCCACAAGGCATTTGTGAGCTTCCTGTGCCAGTTCTTTTTGTTTTCCTCCAGCATCTTCTTTATGATATTGATGAGGCTTTTGTTGGAGGATTCGGCCAGGCCATTACCTTGAGGATAGTAGGCTGAAGAGTGGCCCAAGGTAATGTGAAATTTATGGAAAAAGTTGATCATGTTTCTGGTTTTGAAAGCAGCAACATTGTCAGTGATGATTTTCTCAGGGCAGCCAAATATAGAAAGGATATTGTCTTCAAGGAACCGGATAATAGTGGAGTCATTGGCTTGCCTACATGGGATGGCCTCAATCCACAGTAAAATAGTCGGTGGCTGTCAATATCCACTTGTGCTGGCCTGAAGAAGAGGGGTGGATTTCACCTATGAAGTCAAGACCCCATTGTTGAAAAGGTTGTTCGGTTGAGATAGGCTTAAGGGGCAAAGGGAGCAGTTTTCTTTTTCCTTCAAAGATTTGGCATTTGTGACATGAGACAACAAATTTTTTGACATCTGCAAATAGAGAGGGCCAATAATAACCAGCCCTTAAAATCTTGTTAGCAGTGGACTTCCAATAGAGATGCCCTCCACAGTCCCCTGCATGGAACTCTTTAATGATGTTGTTGGTTTCATTTATGGTTAAACAGTTTAGCAGTATTCTTCATGATTTTTCCAAAATAGGGCACTATTTAAAATACAAAACTTTAAAGCCTTCATCTTCAAAAATCTTTTCTTGGTTCTGGACAATCCTGGGGGAGCACACAGGTTTAATAATACATAGAAAATATCGGCATACCATGGGGATTGTAAAAAGGTTTCACTGATATGTGGAGTCGCCATCTCCTGTTCATTGTGCAGCTGGTTGATGTCTAAGGCCTGAATATTTGTTTCAGACATTAGCTTGGCTAAACCTTGTCCCTTTATCAGCTTTGTGGGTTTTATCTCAATGTCATATTCGAGAATACTGGCAATCCATTTGCCTCTTTTGCCTTCTAGTCCCTCTTGAGTTAATATGTCTTTTATAACAAAGTTTGGGACATAGGCAATCACGTGTGAATACAAAATATAAATTCTGAAGTCTTTGATGGCTTTGACAAGGGCATAGGCCTATTTTTCCATGATTTGGTATTTTAAAGGTGCATCTCTTAAGGCTCGGCTGAAAAATGCAATAGGCTTTTCATTTCCTTGATCATCCTTTTGCAGAAGGATGGCAGTTATCGTGTCTTGCAAAGCAAAGGAAAAGATGATGAAATCCTTGTCAAATTGTGGACTTATGAGCACGGGCATTTGAGTCAAGGCAACTTTGATACTTTCAAAAGACTTCTTGGTTTTCAGAGACCATCTTACCTTAGCATCCTTTTTTAACATGTTACTTAACAGTCTTATCATTTTTTCTAAGTTTGGGATAAATCTCCTTAGGAAATTGATTTTTCCAAGGAATGATTGCAACTCTTTTATGTTTCTTGGGTATGGAATTTGAAGGACCGTCTTTTGAGATAATGTGGCCTAGCAACTTACCTTCCTCAAGGCCAAACAAGGACTTCTTGGGGTTTAGGGAAATGCCATATTTCCTACATGTTATAAAGATCTGCCTTAAGGGTTAAGAGGAGAAGATGCACGGGTTTTAATCGAACTGCGTGCATGATAAACTTTAATTTTTCGTGGCTTTGGGTGAGTTTTGAACTTTAGAAATTGGTGTGCTTTGGCGGGGGACTGTGGTTATTTATTAATCAAACATCAATAAAATCCGAAACACAATGTGCGCAGGGGTGGTATGGTTTGGTGTGGAGAAAGGGTTTAGCAGGGTTATTTATTTAACTAGTTGCTAAATAAATCCCGAGGGTAGTGACACGGAAGGCTAATATTAGATCCCAGATGAATATAACATTTCCCGACTTTTACTTTTTTGGCTATAGTTTCCATGGGGGGAATATTTAATATTTTTGGGGTTTTATATAGCTTTTTGCATAATAGGGGATAAGGAAATGATTTAGGGAGCTAATAAATAGAATTAGAAGTTAATATGAACTTGTGAGGTGAGATGTAGGGAAGGGGCTAAGTTTGTAAATTGCAACTTAGACACAGGAAGTGAATGGACAATGGAGAAATAACTTTTACACAAGAAATGTGGCTTCCTTTCACTAAGTCAACTCAGATGTCAACTTGGTTTGAACAGGGGTGGAGTGAATATAGACTCTTGGGCACATCCCAGGGTCCTTGAGGGGATGTTAGTGAATGATTTGGGAAATAAGAAGAAGGGGGAGTTAGACATGCCTTTCTTGAAGTTATTCAGATGGGAACTGCCTGATAACCGTGATCTGGATAAATATAACACTTGATAATGTGGAATTGATCATAAATCACCATTTTGCAACCTCAAAATTACCTACCGAGCCTACTTTCCTAGCATTTTTGCTTCTTCTTGGTTTGGGTGCATTTGGGCTTGCAGACCCAACTTTTTCAACTTTTTTTTTTTCCTTTTTCTGTCTTCCTATCTACATCTGCACTTATTTCTTCCAAGGACCCAGATTGAGCAGTTGGGCTCCTTTGATTCTCTACCTGTCTAAGAATCTGCCAAGATTAAGCTGTTTGGATAGATATTCATTCTCTATATTCTAAAACAGGAAATTGAAACCTAGGGAGACCAAGATTAAACTGTTTGGACCTCCCTTTAACTGAAAATTGTTCAAAATGGAATAGTACATCAAAATTGGAACACAGCAGTGGCGCTTTGAACTGGTACTTCCTCCTGGAAACCTTCATTGGCCTCTATAGCAAATATGGAACATTGCAGTATGCAAAGAATGACATATTTGGCATGTAAAAATGTCAATCATGAAAGATGAGTAACCTGCTGTAGCAAGAGGCTAACAATCATCACCTGATTTGGGTGCCCCTCCAGCCTCACTAGTGACTGAGAGACACATTTAATTAATGAAATGGTCGCCTCACTACTACATAACTTTATGATATAGCACCATAAGGGAAGCCCATATCACCCTCAAGAAAATGGTATTGTGGAAGGTTGTAAAAAATATTAGAGGGGGGACTCACCAAGATATGCTCAATCGACAAAGACGATTGGGATGAGTGGGTGCCAGCTACTCTATGGGCTTATCATACAAATTTCGATCGCTGACACAAGTATATGCCCTTCCAATTACTATATGGATGAGAATCTATAGTACATGTCGAGCTTACCATCTCCAGCCTCTCCATTCAACAGGCTAATGACATGACATAGGAGTATTCAGTTCCAAAGCAGTTGGAAGAGTTGTAGAAACTGGATGAGGTTAGGTTTCTAGAATATTTCCACCAAACTTTCAAAAAGAAAAGGAAGAAGGCATGGCACAACATACATATCAATTGGAAATAATTTATAGTTGGAGGACATGTTTTTCTATACGAAAGTAAATTCTTAAATTTTAATGGGAAGATGAAAATGCATTGGTTGGGACCCTTCATTGTTGCAGAAGTGAAAGAATCAGGAGTTTTCAAGCTCCCAAAATTGGATGGTGTTTTACTATCAGGATGGGTGAATGGTGCATGCTTGAAACCTTTCCATGGCTCAAATGATTCAACACCAAATTTATTGAATCTCTGAAAGGGGATCGTAGGTAGGTTTAGGTAGAGGCATTAAGTCCTTTGTATTATATCAGTTACGTCAGTTAATTTAGTTGGTCAATTTTTTCAGTCAAAGTCCATCAAGAATAGGATTCTATCAGTTCTTTTAGCTGTAGAATTATTTTCACCCCACTGCAACTACTTGTGGTCGAGGAGTCACACGTGTCGGTAGTCATATCCGTAATAATTAAGAAATAGTTTCCTGTATTAGTTAAAATTTGGGATAAATATTTCTCGTAATATCCCTGGCATGATCTGTCATCAACTTCTAGGCGCTTACCATCATAGCACCATAATTACCCATCAATTCCACCCTCCTTTTATAGTTTTTCATCATTTGAGTTAGGTCCGGCTCAGCCATCTTCATTGCTACCATGGTTAAGACCGAGTGGAGAAAGTTACCGTATTAATTAGTTAAGTGGTTTAATCAAAAAGTTTGTGTCAGGGTTTTCTATTTAATTTGCATGAAAATGATAATTTTCTCAAAACCAAAATCTAAGGTGGTCGAATTGACAAGTCTATAGTATGTATCTAATTTTCCCTTTTCCCATCCCAAGTTCAAATCCCCGTGTTCTTTATGTATCACTATTGCTTTGCAACAACGACGAAGACTGTAATTTTTGTTCTAGAAGTTGAACAGGATTGGAGAATCATGAAGAAAGAGTATCTCTATAGAAAGTATGATAAAGTTGTCCTTGAAGACAATGACCTCTCAAATTCATTCCAGTCTCCAACACTCAAGTGAGAGGTCTACCTAGAACCTGTAACCAAATTAGATGGAATCCAGTCAATAAAATTTACAGAAGACTTCAAGGGACTACAAAGGTCGACGTTTCTAAATTTAAGGAGTCTTCCAATATTCAACACTACAAGACAAGCTATGCAAAAAACGAAATTCCTCATCAGCATAATGCATGGAGGGTCGTTATGACTAGAAAAGGAATACTTGATCCATGTTGTTGACATTCATAGACTCACAATTCTACTAGTGTCATCGTATCAACTTCTTTTCAAAATGCTTCCAAGCAGGGGAAGAAAATAGGAGATGACAACTATTATAACAGGTATGATACCCAGTGAAGAGGCAAGGGTGTTGTGATAGAGTTAATTAATAAACCCAATATCAAATTTGCATGTGACATAATTGTTGGGAAACTAATGCAGAATGTTTTGAGAGGCAAATGTCTGTTAGACACCATTTCAGTTGAAGAGCTTATGTGCAAGGCACACAGTTTAATTGGTGTATCTTTCTTCTACATGAACTTTTTGTTGCTTGTGAATATATGTATAAAATGGATACTCACTTTATTTATGGATATCTCGTTGTCACATTGGCCACATGGAAATGGCTCCCATCAGAGGGATGAGAGATGGAAATGGTTACTAAATACCAGCCATTTTCTCTCAGGTATGTACCATGGTAGACCTCTCGGGACCCCAGCAACAAAGAAATCAATGAGGCCTCCTTTGCTGGATGGTATAAGAAGATGTTGGAAGTCACTAGGGCCACACCAATAATCCCTAAGTCTCCTTGATGACTATTCACAGGATATTTGGTTTGGCATTAGCCATGGGAGTACCTCGATACAGTCTAAGTGTGTCCATCCTGACACATTTTAGATGTGAGCCCAAAAGTTTATCTTAACTGAAGAATGCTTCCATATTCAAAGTCTCTTCTTGGTCAGGGATTGTTGGAGAATTTCGGGAGGGAAGGCACATATACTTGTTTATAGGAATGGTGTCATAGTCGTTACCAAGAGAAACACCTATGGTATCAAGGAAGAAACTGGCCAAGGAGGCATTGAACTTGGTAATCAAGAGGTTTGAGACACAGATGCAATCCTTACAAGAAAATATGGTGAATCTTGGTACCTTATTAAGTCCATTTTCCACCTTTTCTAAATTTTACAGTTCAAGTTTTCTTATTCTTTGACTTGTATCCCTCTTGTTGCTGCAATTCCTATAGTGATGTTATCACAAAACCAGACTTGATAGGCTACTGATCAGGAAGAGTTTGAGTAACTATTTCAAACCAATATTTTGGCTGAGGCTTAGCCTCCTCAACTTGAGAGGGCTTTCTCACTAGGTTAAAGATTTTAATTTGAAGATTGGATGGCTAACTCTATAGAAAAATCAAACAAAAATGTATAAATGATTGAAATACCAATCAAAAAACATCCATTGGGCTATGGAGTCAAATTATGTTTTAGTATAACAGCAAGATCAGCTTAACATGGAAGTTAAAGCATAAAGAGTCTTAATATATCAAAAAACAGAGACATAATGCAAGGAAAACAGCTTATAAGCACATGAGGGAAGTTAGAGAATTGTCAATGAATTATAAGTAACATGTATTTATACCACTGCAAGTAAGTAAATGAAGAAAGCCATGAGAAAATCAAACATTAAAACCCTCTCTAAATCCTAAGTAGTGAAGCCAATATCTCTATATTAACATGAAAACATACAGTCTCATACAATAACATAGTGTGCTTGTTTCTTTTGAAAATTTCCAACCTTAAGGAATTCCACCTCTTGTCTTTTATAGAGTTATCATTACAATCTTGGATTCCCTAATCCAACTTGAGGGAAATTCGAATTTCCTAGCTTGACACCTATTCATACCTAAAACAAACTATTAATTACAAGTAACAGTTAACTGACTGTCTTAGAGTCCTAATACAATTAGGAGTACAAGTCCTTATTATGATAACAACAACCTAATCTAGGAATTAAAGCGATGCTTGACAGCTGCTCCTCCTTAACTTCAACCTTGGTAATGTCCATAACCCTCCTACTGGCCTTTAATATTTTCTCCTTTATCTCCCCTGAAAACTAGGAATATGTCCCCTGCACTATAGTCTTGGTCTTCAATGATGTTCCTCGAATCTTCTGATGATGAAACTAGCCCCTTTAATCATGTAACATATGTTAAGTTAACCATAGAACCCTACTCTTTCACTTGTGCAAAAATTAAACTCCTTATGTGCTACAAAACTAACTGTTGTTTTTGTAGCAGAACTTTGCTTTTACATATATCCTTTATCCTTTGAGTTTTTCCCTTGCTTGAGCTTTAAAATTTCATAAGTGACCTCTTCACGTTCTCCAGTAGCAGCATTCTCCAAAAAATAACCACTTCTTTCCTTTGAGAATTGATCAAAACTGCACTTACAGCAGTTTCATAGCGTGCTGTGAAACTGCTGTGTAGGCCACCTATAGCAGTCCCGTAGCTCGCTACGAAATTGTTGTGTGAAGCAATTTACATAGTTTTATTCCAAAACTTTTCTTTCTAAGGATTCTTTACAACTGTTCTATTATGTACATATGTCATATATACTTAACATTCCCCATCCTTGATACATCTTCAAAAAGTAATGTCTTTGTTTTAACCAAAATTGTATTAGGGTTTCATCACTTACTGCCCTGTTCATTTGTGCTGAGGCTAACCTCCAAACTTGCTCAACTAACTTTGAAGGTCTTCAATTTGTCTTTTCATCCTCTTGATATTGGTTCTTAGTCTGCCATTGATCCATCTTACATACCTTTCCTCCTTGATTGCAGGGACAGTCCAGGTAAAGTATTGAGCATTTTTGCTAACTACTTCAGGTTTTGAAGCTTTTTTAGCTTCCCATAGAGGCTTCATTCTATTGAAATTGGCCTTCTTAGCTACATGTTTCCTTGCCCTTTTCTTAAGTTTAGCAATCTCAAGATTGGAAAGTTTCAATTTCTTCTTAACTTCCTCGTATCTATTTTCTTCTTCTGGAGTATTGACCACTCTATTTCTGTCATCTTTGTGCATGGGTGATGGTGGAACTATGGGCTCTTCACAAAAACCTGATATCTCCCCGGTTTCATCTACCTCCAGCTCTACCTCTTATAACATTTTTGACTGCCTTGTCACAGGCCTTCTAGGCTTGAAGACAAATTCTGAAAACTGATCATCAAACTATAATTTTTTAGATGATTTCATCTTTTTTGACTTTCCCTCACCTAATTCAATGAACTCTGCTTGGGCCAAGGGGGACTCTTCAATGTCAATAGCCTAAAGAAGATCATTCAAACTGTTCTTTGAGACTGGGATTTCATCACTGACCACTGTTTTCCCCTTTTCTTTGACTATTTGACTTCTAGTTACATTCCTCTGGACTGTTTCACCAATGGACTGCTCTTGTGCTACTTCCTTAATTTGAACTTTCTTCTTCTATGTATGTTGAGGAGTATCTTGGGCAGTTAATGGTGCTTCAGTCACTGGCTCCTTAACTCTTTTCTGGCCTTCAGTTTAACAAACCTGCTTGACCTTGTTTCTGCAGGGTAACTAGTCTCTGGTGATGATATTTCCTTAGCCCTAGGGCTAAGCCCTGTTTCAATTCTAAAACCAAACATAAATATAAATGCAGACCACTCTCTATCTAACTTTTGAAGTTCATGCAAGAAAACTAATTTAATGAATCCATGATGCAACAATGAAGTTTCACATGCCTCTTTCTTCAATTGTATTTTATCGGACATCTTGCCTAAACTTCGAAATAGAAAGAAAGGTAGATCTAGAGAGATTGTCCCAGTGAAATGCAATAGGAGTTTGAAATGATAAGAATACACCTTGTGGTATCTTCCTTCATAGGTGAAGTACCTTTGTATGCATGAGAGTAGGTTGGCATATGTATCTTTGACATAACCTCTTGGCACTGCATTAGTTAAATATGTGTCTACAAATTCTGGCTTCAAGAATACCTTACAAGGTGCCATTTCAAACTTGAAATTCTTAAACCACCTTTCTTGACCTCTAGGAATTTTTGTCACTAAAGATATAATTTCAGGAGAAATTTGCAAATCTAAAACTCCAACCTTTGTATGTGACCTGTGAAATTTAGAGAAAATTCCCTGGTCACTTGGTTATGTCCTCCCTGTAGTTTCTCACAAAACTTCCAGCAACCTGCATTTTTGAAGGCTTCTTCAACTAATTTATCTTTCGTGAGAGCATCTAAGCCTTCAGTTTCCACTCTTAGACATCGGCCTAACCTATGATTTCTTCTTTCTTTTGACATTTTTCCTTTGAAATCCCTATAGATAGAAAACCTGGAAGAAAATTGCCTCACTTGAGCCCTATGGAAGAACTCTGGTTTCTGCTCACCTTGGGCTTGTTTACTCGGACTAAGAACAACACCAAGTGTCTCTTGCACGAATACGACCAAGATCAACTAACCTTTTTTGAAATTTAAGATGACTAATGGCAGATGACCCCTAATGAATCTAATGATGGATATGAATGGTTGCATGTGAGAGGAAAGGTTCATGGACTAACACTTAATGATGAAAATTTAATGGTTTCTGGTCGATTTGACAGCTAGATAGGATTGATCACGAATCCTCGACTTTGTAGCGTGTCTAGTGTAAATTCAGGTTTTGTGCTACGAAAATGACTTGCTACGAATCCCCGATTTTGTAGCACACGTAGTGTAATTTCAGGGCTTTGCGCTACAAAAATGGTTAGACAGTTTCGTAGCGCGTTCAAATTTTTGAAATGACCAAACACATGAAACTTAAAACATGATATGGGATCCATAAGGGGCTAGACAATGCTAATGGACTTTATTTGATGATGGAAATGAGAATCTAATACTATAACTGACACTCTTAAAAACATAAAAAATGACTTGACCATGTCTAATACAAAAACTTAGGAACCATGCAGGTTATCCAAAAATTTTAAAAAATTTTATAGTGATAATAGTGGCTCCACTTGGGATAGTGTGCCCTTGTGGTACACTAAGAACCTACAGTTCCAGTGCTTTATCCATTCATGATAAAAATAGAAATTTTTTTGACAAGCATCTTCTTCAAACTATTTGGGCCTTCACCTCGGGCTTAAGATTTTTGTTTCAACTTGTCATTGTTAGCAAAAACTGACAAAAACGAATATATACAATGTCATGAGAGATTGGTAATACTTCAGCAACGATAATGCTTTAGGAACTTGCCATTTACAGGCCCTCCATCACATGATCCTCCATCAATTTCCTGCAGTATATAAGTGTTGTTCCCATGAAAACCAGCAATATGAAAAGGACCCTTCCATAAATTCTCAAAATTATCGTGTTTTCCCTTTTCTTCAATTCTAGCCTCCCATTTCAACACTTTGTCTTGAATCTGAAAACTGTCTTCTTTGATCTTTTTATCAAATGTACTCTTAATTATGTTCTGAGCATGTTGATGACTGTCATAGACTTCACTTCTCTTCTCTTGCAGGATTATCGGCTGGTTGATTCTCCTTTAAATGGCATTTGGTTCTTCTTCAAGTCCCCGAATTAACTTCATTACCGGTACTCCAAGTGATGTTGGAAATATAGCTTCGGCACCATAAACCAACTTATACGGTGAAGTCCCAGTGGATCTCTTTGTGCATTTCCTGTCAGCCCATAAGGCATACTTCAACTTTAAGTGCCAAGCTTTCTTACTCTCCTTCAATACCTTTTTGATGATTCTAATAATGCTCTTGTTTGATGATTTGGCAAGACCATTTCCTTGCGAATAGTAGGTTGTAGAGTGTCCAAGAGTAATGTGATATTGATAACAAAAATCAATCATTTTCTTAGACTTGAAATCTTGAGCATTATCTGTTATAATCTTCATGGGGCAGCCAAAATCGAGACAATATATTATTTTCTAGGAAAGAAATAATTACATAATCATTAGCTTGCCTTGTTGGAATAGCCTCTATCCATTTGGTGAAGTAGTCTGTTGTTGTGAGAATCTAGCAATGCTATCCTAATGATGATGGATGTATTTCTCCAATAAAATCCAACCCCCACTGCTGGAAAGGTGCTTCCACATAGATAGGAACCAAAGGTAGAGGCACACGTTTTCTTCTTCCTTCAAAAATTTGACATTCATGACATGCAACAACTCTTTTGTAAATATCTCTAAACATTGTTGGCTAAAAATATCCCGCTCGTAGGATATTATTTGCTGTAGCCTTCCAATAATGATGTCCTCTGCAATCACCTTTATGGAATTCTTCAATGACCCTTTCATCCTCTTCCTCAAGTAAACAATTCAGTAAAATTCCTCTTGTATCTTTCCAAAACAGATTTCTATCAAATATGAAATATCTCAAAGATTTCAGCTTAACAAACCTTGCTTTGAATTTTGTTAGATTAGCAGGAGTTTTGTGATGTTGTAAAACAAATACCACATCTTTGAACCAATCTTAAACAAGATATTTCTCATCAATTGGAACCATATCTTCCTCATCTTCAGAAATTTCTGAGATTTCTGCATTCAGATTTATGTCAAGATAGTCCAGTTTTGACTGAGTCATTTGCCAAGCCTTGTCCCTTCACCAATTTGGTTGGTTTGATGTCTATATCATATTCTAGCAATTTGGCTATCCATTTTCCCCTCTTACCATTAGGATCTGCTTGAGTTAGAATATCTTTTATTACAACACTTGGAACATATGCCACAATGTGAGAATGCAAAAAATAGATTCTGAAATGTGTTATAGCTTTCACCAAGGCATAAGCTTGGTTTTCTAGAATATTGTACTTTAGTTAACCATTTTCTAATGTCCTACTAGAGAAAGAAATAGGTTGTTCAATACCTTGCTTTCCTTTTTGTAGGAGAACCCCAACAATTGTATTCTTGGAAGCAAATGTAAAAATAGGAAATTCTTTGGAAAAATCTAGACTGATGAGTACCGGTGCTTGTGTAAATGCCCTCTTGATTTCTTCAAAAGATTTCTTCGCTTTAGCTGTCCACTTAAAGTCCACTACTTTCTTTAACATCCTTGTTATATCTTTGACAATTTTAGCAAAATTAGGAATGAAGAACCTAACAAAATTCACTTTCCCAAGAAAAGACTGAATCTCTTTCCTAGATAATGGCATATCTACCTTTTGAATTACATTAACTCTATTAGGATCAATCCTAATTCCTTCTTAAGAAATGATATGACCGAGTAACTTGCTTGATGTTAAAGCAAATATACTTTTAGTATGATTAAGAGAGATACCAAACCTTCTGCATTTTAGCAGAATTTTCTCTAGGTGTTTCACATGATCTTCTTCTTTCTTTGAAAATATTGTGATGTCACCAAGATAAACAACCACTAATTTATCCCTTTCTTCAGAAAAAGCAGTATCCATTGCTCTTTGGAAAGTGGCTCCCGCATTCATGAGACCAAAAGGCATCTTGGTGTACATGAATGTGCCCCATGGTGTTGTGAAGGTTGTTTTCTCCTGATCATCTGGATGCACAAGAATCTGATTGTACCCTGAGAATCCATCAAGCATAGACATTCTTTGTGAACCAACAATATTTTGTAGAATTGAATCCATCTCGGGAAGAGGATAGTTGTCCTTTAATGAAGCCTTATTCAAATTTCTAAAATCAATACAAATTATGATTTCTCCAATCTTCTTTCTATCCGAAACCAAATTCGCAAGCCAACTTGAGAATCTGATTGGGATAATGATTTTAGCATCAAAGAGTTTCTTAATCTCAATTTCAATCAATGGCATGAGAAGGGCATTAATTCTTCTCAACTTTTGTTTGAAATGTTTCTCATTTTCTTTAATAGGAATAGTATGCTAAATAATGGAAGGATCATATTGTTTTAAGTTAGCATAACTCCAAGCAAAAACATCAACAAACCTTTTCATCATCTCAATATATTTGAATTTCATATCAACCGAAAGAAACTTTGAAATTTTGATCATCTTAGGTAAAGCTGATGTACCCAGATTACAACTTCCTATTTCCTTGTATCTTTGGCGATTTGAACACATCATTATGATCAAACAACGTTTCAAGAGGAATAAGACCCTTTGGTATTGAATTATTTTTTAATTGCAAGACCTCAAAATTTTCTTTAGACTCAACAAACATGCTTTTTTGATCTACTTGAGTACTTTCAAATTCTTCTTTCAGCTCAATAAAATTCTTTACTTGTTGATCATCTTCAAAAACTTGCCAGTTGGTGATATTATGTAGTATAGCTGGCCTATGACGAACTTCAACCTCATATTTCTTAGAATAATGAATAGGAATGACAAACAGACTTGCCGAAACAGTAAGAGAATCAACAATGGAATTTTGGTCTCTAGTTTTGATAGTGAAAGAATATGCTTGAAATTTTTCCAACATATCTAATACTAGATTTTTGTATGCTCTCATTCTTACATCCTTTGTTTGATAGACACCCTTAACTTGTCTAATAACCAATTTAGAATATCGAAAGATGGAAATATTCTGAGCCTTCATTCTTAACAAAACTTCTAGACCCAAAATCAAAGATTCATATTCAGCCATATTATTTGTGCAATCAAAATTCAGTTTGTAAGAGTAAAACTTACTCTCATCACCTGGACTTGTGATCCAAATTCCAGCTCCTGCCCCTTCTTTTCCTTCTACTCCATCAAAGTACAAAGACCACCATCCCTTCATCTCTTTGTCATTTTCTTGCTGATTTTCTGAGAGTTGATTTTCTGTTTTCATCTCTTTCAGTCCACTATCAACTGACTCATTAAAAATAATGGTAGATCCAAGTTTAGTATCAAATGAATAAATAGGAAAATTCCAAGGTTTATCTTTGCTTCTTACCATGTAAGCCATTCTAGTCTCTCGATACAATTTACTTTGTTCAGCAAAAATAGGAATGGTGGCATAGGTGAGGTCCATCTACATTGTGCCTTTGATTTTTGTTGCCCATGATCTTGATAGAAACATTCCAAACTTTGGTGGAATATTAGCTACAAAATTGTCCATAACAACTGTCTTTGTTAGGATTTGTGTTAGACCAACAACAACATCTTTCATTAAACCAATACATTGAACTCTTTTTGAATCAAAAGAGAATAAATCCTTATATGGTCTTGTTACCTGTAATCCTAACCTCTCCATAATTAATTTGGGCATGAGATTATGAGAAGCCCTCAAATCCAACATAGCATTATGTAAGGTCATATCATGAATACTAATGCTTACATAGAAATGAGGAAACTCTTCATTTTGATCATCTTCTAACCTTGGACCCAAATATATAGTAGATTATCTTCTTGGACATTTAGATATCAGCAGCTCCTGGTTGTGAATTCAACATCTCTACAATCTTGCTTCTGTATTTATTTACCTTGAGAATCTCACTAAAAGGGACTGATATTTTAATCTTTGAAATTTCATTCTCAAGGTTGAAAAAAAAAACATATTTTTCAGCTTCTTTGATAGGAGGAGGGGGTTGAGTGTCCTTTTTACCAAGTGGAGAGTCTTCCTTACCTTCAGTAACCTTTGGGGTATCTTTCTTGGGTTATGCTTTGTTTGCAATAATTGGCACATTTCTATTTCTAAGATTGTATTGTTTTTGCATCTCAAAGATAGCATGTTAATACACTTTAAAATAATACGAAGACTCTTCCCCTTTATTGGTCAAACCGGACTCATCATGTTATTCTTTAGTCAAGAAAATTCTTGACATCTCTTCATTAAGACAATGGATAGATCCTTCAGGAATTTCAGGATCATCTTCTTCATCAACCAAATTCTGCTGAAAAGGAGGTCTCACTAGAGGTTCAGGATACTGATTCCTATTTTCTCTTGGTCTGATTCCTATTTTCTCTTGGTCTTTGTTAGTTTTGAGGTATCCTGAATTGAGGGTTTCTAAATTAAGGTTCCTGTTGCACAGGGGGAGTAGAGGTGTTTCCAAGAGCTAACCTATCCATCAACCTCTCCATGGTTTTCATCATTGAGTCTAACTTATCTTCGGGAGTTGAAGAGGAAGGTTTCTCTTCTTCTTTCAATTTAGCTTTTCCCATTTTTAATTTTTTGGCAGTTATCATGTTTACCTCTACTTTTACTACATCATTATGCATATTAGCAAGTGTAGGAGATTCTCTTTCTCTTAGAAAAAGAGAAAATTCGTAATCAAATGCTTCAGCATATCTCGTTTGTGCTAAGGCTTCTGGAGGTTTCAAACGAGCTGGAATTGAGTTAACACTTTATTGAATCTTTTTGAAAAGTTTTGGACAGTTTCATTGGATGCTCTTCTAAGGTTGTTATATTCAGTGAGTGCTTGAATTGGATTAGTTCTATTTCCCCATTTCCTTAGAAAACTATCTTCAAATGCTACCCAATTTCGAATGCTTCCTGGTGTAAGAGCTTTAAACCATTTCTAACTTCAACAATGAAGCTTTGTGCAAAGAATCTTAGCTTGACATCCTCATCATCAACTTCTTCTCTGTCAACAAAATCATTGAACCTATCTACATGTTCCTCGGCTATAATGTTTTCATTACTACCCCAGGTAGGGATCCTAGTAGCATATTTACTAGGCAGGTCATGCAAAACGGCAGGGAGCACAAGTGGAGCATACCTAGTAGGTGCAGCCATGATTAAAGGAGGAATGATGGTTACAAGAATAAAAGGGACAGAGGATGAAGAACTTATATGAGGAGGACTACTTGGTCTCTGTAAACCACTAACAAATGAACTCCAACTTGGAAGAGGTAAACTAGCTTTGGATTTCAGCAGGACTTCAAAAGGATCAAGTTCTTTCAGTGTATCTAAAGCTTCCCTCTCTAACAATAGCTCAGAGGTAACCACTTCACAAAATTCTTCTTTGTCTTCTTGTGATACTAGGGTTGAGGTATCAATTCCTCTCCTTTGCAAGTCTAAGATAATACCAATGAGTTCCTCTTCATTTTTTGATCTAAACAATACTTCATGAATTTTATCATCAACTTTTTTGTCTTTGAGACTTCTTGAGAATTTAGACAACAAAGATTTTGAATGAGATGGAGTACATGATATTTCTGAATATCTTTGACTTGCTCGTGAAGCAGTGTTAGGGTTGTCTCCAATGGTAGGTGGATTGGGATTAGGATTGCTCCATGTGTATCTCTTTGTCGAAGCCACCTTTAAAACTTTGAAAATATATGAAGTCACCAAGGTAGATTGCAGCCTCGAAAAGTTATTTGAGCTCCTGCTACCTTCATAAGTTCAGCTTCTTGAATTCTGGAATGAGTAATCTTCAGTCTCCCAGCAGATGCACCAAAATGTTATCACAAAACTAGACCTTGATAGGCTACTGATCAGGAAGACTTTGACTAACTATTTCAAACCAATCTTTTGGCTGAGGCTTAGCCTCTTCAACCTGAGAGGGCTCTCTCACTAGGTTAAAGATTTTAATTTGAAGATTAGATGGCTAACTCTATAGAAAAATCAAACGAAAATGTATAAATGGCTGAAATACCAATCAACAAACATCCATTGGGCTATGGAGTCAAAGTATGTTTCAGTACAACAACAAGATCAACTTAACATGGAAGTCAAGGCATAAAGAGTCTTAATATATCAGGAAAACAAAGACATAATGCAAGGAACATAGTTTATAAACACATGAGGGAAGTTAGAGCATTGTCAATGAATTCTAAGTAACATGTGTTTATACCACTGCAAGTAAGTAAATGAAGAAAGCCATGAGAAAATCAAACATTAAATCCCTCTCTGAATCCTGAGTAGTGAAGCCAATATCTTTGTATTAACATGAAAACATACAGTGTCATACAATAACACAGTGTGCTTGTTTCTTTTGAAAATTTCCAACCCTGAGGAATTCCATCTCTTGTCTTTTATAGATTTATCATTACAATCTTGGATTCCCTGATTCAACTTGAGGGGAATTCGAATTTCCTAGCTTGACACCTATTCATACCTAAAACAGACTATTAATTACAAGTAACAGTTAACTGACTGTCGTAGAGTCCTAATACAATTAGGAGTACAACTCCTTATTATGATAACAACAACCTAATCTAGGAATTAAACTCGATGCTTGACATCTGCTCCTCCTTAACTTCAACCTTGGTAATGTCCATAACCCTCCTGCTGGCCTTTAATATCTTCTCCTTTATCTGCCCTGAAAACTAGGAATATGTCCCCTACACTATAGTCTTGGTCTTCAATGATGTTCCTCAAATCTTTTGATGACAAAACTAGCCCCTTTAATCATGTAACATATGTTAAGTCAGCCATAGAACCCTACTCTTTCACTTGTGCAAAAATTAAACTCCTTGAAGGTGCATGAAGAAGGGAAAACTGGATGTGCTATGAAACTAACTGTTATTTTTGTAGCGCAGAACTTTGCTTTTACATATATCCTTTATCCTTTGAGTTTTTCCCTTGCTTGAGCTTTAAACATTCATAAGTGACCTCTTCACATTCTCCAACATCATCATTCTCCCAAAAAATAACCGCTTATTTCCTTTGAGAATTGATCAAAACATCAAAACTGCACCTACAGCAGTTTCGTAGTGCGCTACGAAACTGCTGTGTAGGTCACCTATAGTAGTTCCGTAGCGCATTACAAAATTACTGTGTGAATCAATTTACATAGTTTTCTTCCAGAAGTTTTCTTTCTAAGGATTCTTTATAGCTTTTCTATTATGTACATATGTCATATATACTTAACATTCCCCATCCTTGAAACATCTTCAAAAAGTAATGTCTTTGTTTCAACCCAAATTGTATTAGGGTTTCATCACTTACTGCCCTATTCATTTGTGTTGAGGCTGACCTCTAGAATTGTTCAACTGAATTTGAAGGTCTTCAATTTGTCTTTTCATCCTCTTGATATTGGTTCTTAGTCTACCATTGATCCATCTTACATACCTTGCCTCCTTGATTGTAGGGATAGTCCAGGTAAAGTATTGAGCCTTTCTGCTAACTACTTTAGGTTTTGAAGCTTTTTCAGCTTCCCACAAAGCCTTCATTATGTTGAAATTGGCCTTCTTAGCTACATGTTTCCTTGCTCTTTTCTTAAATTTAGCAATCTCAAGATTGGCAAGTTTCAATTTCTTCTTAACTTCCTTGTAGCTATTTTCTTCTTCTGGAGTATTGACCACTCTGTTTCTGTCATCTTCGTGCATGGGTGATGGTGGAACTATGGGATCTTCACAAAAACCTGATATGTCCCATGTTTCATCTATCTCCAGCTCTACCTCTTGTAACCTTTTTGACTGCCTCGTCACAGGCCTTCTAGGCTTGAAGACAAATTTTGAAAATTGATCATCAAACTATAATTTTTTAGAGGATTTCATCTTTTTTTACTTGCCCTCACCTAATTCAATGAAGTCTGATTGGGCTAGGGGGGACTCTTCAATGTCAATATCCTAAAGAAGATCATTCAAACTACCCTTTGAGACTGGGCTTTCATCAGTGACCATTGTTTTCCCATTTTCTTTGGCTATTTGACTTCTAGTTACCCTCCTCTACACTGTTTCACCAATGGACTGCTCTTATGCTGCTTCCTTAATTTGAACTTTCCTCTTCTGTGAATGTTGAGGAGTATCTTGGGCAGTCAATGGTGCTTCAGTCACTGGCTCCTTAACTTGTTTTCTAGCCTTCAGTTTAACAAACTTGCTTGACCTTGTTTCTGCAGGGTAACTATTCTCTGGTGATGATATTTCCTTAGCCCTAGGGCTAAGCCTTGTTTCAATTCTAAAACCAGACATAAAGAGAAATGCAAACCACTGTCTATCTACCTTTCGAAGTTCATGCAAGAAAATTAATTTAACGAATCCATGATGGAACAACGAAGTTTCACATGCCTCTTTCTTCAATTGTATTTTATCGGACATCTTGCCTAAACTTCGAAACAGAAAGAAAGATAGATCGAGAGAGATTATCCCAGTGAAATACAATAGGAGTTTGAAATGATAAGAATACACCTTTTGGTATCTTCCTTCATAGGTGAAGTACCTTTGTATGCATGAGAGTAGGTTGGCATATGTATCTTTGACATAACCCCTTAGCACTGCTTTAGTTAAATCTGTGTCTACAAATTCTGGCTTCAAGAATATCTTGCAAGGTGCCATTTCAAACTTGAAATTCTTAAACCACCTTTCTTGACCTCTAGGAATTTCTGTCACTAAAGATATAATTTCAGGAGAAATTTGCAAATCTAAAACTCCAACCTTTGTATGTGAACTTGTGAAATTTAGAGAAAATTCCTTGGTCAGTTGGTTATGTCCTCCCTATAGTTTCTCACAGAACCTCCAGCAACCTGCATTTTTGAAGGCTTCTTCAACTGATTTATCTTTCTTGAGAGAATCTAAGCCTTCAGGTTCCATTCTCAGACATCGACCTGACCTATGATTTCTTATTTTTACTGACATTTTTCCTTTGAAATCCTTATAGACAGAAAACCTGGAAAAAAATTGCCTCACTTGAATCCTGTGGAAGAACTCTGGTTTCTGGTCACCTTGGGCTTGTTTACTCAGACTAAGAACAACACCAAGTGTCTCTTACACGAATATGACCAAGATCAACTAACCTTTTTTGAAATTTAAAATTACTAATGACAAATGACCCCTAATGAATCTAATGATGGATATGAATGGTTGCATGTGAGGGGAAAGGTTCGTCCACTGACACCTGATGATGAAAATTTAATGGTTTCTAGTGGATTTGATAGCTAGATAGGATTGATCACAAATCCCTAATTTCATAGCGTGTCTAGTGAAAATTCATGGTTTTGTGCTACGAAAATGACTAGCTATGAATCCCCGATTTCATATCGCATGTAGTGTAATTTCAGGGCTTTGTGCTACAAAAATGACTAGCTATGAATCCCCGATTTCATATCGCATGTAGTGTAATTTCAGGGCTTTGTGCTACGAAAATGGCTAGACAGTTTTGTAGCGCGTTCAAATTTTTGAAATGACCAGACACATGAAACTTAAAACATGATATGGGATCCATAAGGGGATAGACAATGCTGATGGACTTTATTTGATGATGGAAATGAGATTGTAATGCTATAACTGACACTCTTACAAACATAAAAAATGACTTGACCATGTCTAATACAAAAACTTAGGAACCATGCGGGTTGTCCAAAATTTTTAAAAACTTTTACAATGATAACAAGAGGGACCCCACTCTCAGTCGGAACCTACAATTCTAAATCCTATACCTATTACCATGAAGCCACTACCTGGGCTCAAGAAAAAGACTAAGACCACCTCTGTTGGGTTGTGCAACATGTATAAATTTACCCTTGATTACATTATCTTTTTGCTCCTTTTTATGCATTTGTGCCATGATGTAATAAGGTTTTAATAGAATTTCGATAGAAAGTGAACAAAATGGCTTTCGATATGATTTGGTTGTCAAAACTAACTTTCATTTCTTTTTATGTAGATATTTGCGAATGGGACAATTGTTGTTCAATCTATTGAACAAAATAGGCTAAACAAGGAGAAAAGAGCGCGTCTTGTGCAGTTAGTTGAGAAGAGAATCGGAAGGGTTAGTGCAGGTTGCAAGATTGTTCTAGTAATAACATTTGGTCGTGAATTCCTCAGGATCTCCTGATCCTGAGGAATCACAGTTATCTCTTTTCCTCTTTGACTATAAGAGGGGAAAAACAAATAGAATAGAGCACTTTTGCCTTTTTACTTCGGTTGTAATTTTAAGAGACAGAGTGTTATTCTAAGAAAATATTGTTACTCTAATGACATTTGGAGTTAATGAGTAATATATAATTCGTGTTTCTGTTTTCTCGCGATATTCTGAGTAACTAGGTAGTAATAACTAGTGGCTTGGGCCTGGTCACTGGTGGATTTCACTACTTCTCCCTATGTTATAATTTTACCTTTATACTGCAAGTCTAATTACTTTGTTTTATAGTTTTACGATTGATCTACTTGATATATAAATCACCGGTGTTGAGTTTGTGCATTCCACGCATTATTTCTTATTACTATTGATTGGTTTCATTTATTTATGTCGTAGATTGATTCAATTATTAGAGAAGAGTTATTTCCTGTTAATTGTGAGCCAGAGTATTATTGGTTAGATCAAGTGTATTACTATTATGCAAAAGTTTCTATTCCGCTGAAAGAGCTCTGTTACGACTACAGTGCACTCATTTGATGTGCTTATGGTCTATAATTGCAATTAGATATTTTTTATTAAGATTGAGTTTTGATGTTTGAATAGTTTAATTTCTTTGAAGTTACAAGTTTGGTAGTTTATGGTTTGATCCGTTTACTCTTGTATTGAAATCAATAAGTTATCTTAAAGCATTAATTTTTGTAGATACAACGATTTCCATCACTTGCATATACTGTGCACACTCTTGAAACAAAAGCCTTACCCAGGTCGATAATTAATGTGAGGCATTTAGGAGTTCTAAAAGGACATCTTATATGCACCAACATTTTGGCGCCATTGCTAGGGAGAGTGTTTCTATTTCACAAAAGGTGATGTATGTTTGATGTTTGTTTGTAATGAAAGAATTGGATATTAAAAACGGAAGGTAAGAACCTGCATACTAGCAAGTAAAGTGCTTGCTCCTTTGCCCGCTTTTCAACAAAATTGCATAGGAATTGAAGTAGAAATAAATGTTTGTATTTCCGTATGAATGACTAAGAAGAAAAGAGTAGAAAAATATATAGTTCCTCCACCTAGATCTGAAAAATCTAATGGATCGGTGACCCTTGGACGATCAAACTTCATTGAAAAAATCATAGGAAAAGCTGAGTCTCAGTCGTTAGTAGGACCCTGAACCGTTTCTACAAGAAATCCTACTGTAACCCTTTAGGCCGTAGGATCACCATTTGCAGCTAACGCTGAGATTCATAGCAAGGCTGAAGGGTTTGAACAGAGTTTTCAAAATGCTGAAAATTTATAGCCTAGCCCTTTACAAGAAGGGAATTCTTTTAATCTCTATGAAGGAGAAGGAGAAACAGGTAGTGTTGAAAAGATTAAATCATTAGAACCCAAATTTCCTGAAGTAGTGGTTGAACAGAGGACACCCAGTATTCTGGACGAAGGTGGTGCTCTTAAAATAATTCTAAAAGTCTCTTCTAAAACCCCCAGGAACAATCTCCAGCTTCGGAAATCCTTGAAGGATATTGGCACATTTTTGACCAAATGGCTCATAATCAACAACAGCCTCAGAACTCTACATTACAATACCCTATTGTTGATACAATTGTCAATGCCCCCATGAAAGCTTCCATTACAGAATATTCCTACCTTTCAAGGGCTAACTTTAGAGGATCCTGATGCATTCCTTTTGGAGTTTGATGTTTTATGTAGGGGATATGATTACACTACTGACCCCAGAAACTGAAACTGTTCCCCTCGACTCTGAAGGGGGAAGCTTTGCGTTGGTTTATGGGGCTTGGTGGAGGTACCATTACTGACTAGGACCAAATGAAAACAACCTTTCTGAAAAAATACCAAGATTATTGCCAAACTAGAGAACTGAAGGATGAAATATTTCAAATGGTAGCTAAGACTAATAAGACTCTTGAAGAATATGTAGAACATTTTCAATATAATCTGCAAAGATCTCCTTATGCAACTTTGCCTCCTGAAGTTCTTAAAACTACGATGATCAAAGGTATGAAAGACCAATGTGTAGAAACACTGAATTTAATGGGAAAGGGTGATATTTATCAAGAGGATTATGAAGATATTATACAATTGTGCATCAGGTGCTCTAGAGGCAATACAAGGCTGAAACCAACCGGACATGATGCAATCACCAGAGACAACAAAACCTTAGGAGGAAGCATTACATGAGTTGAAATCAGAAATCTGCTGGAAGATTTCAAGACTGATATCTTGGGTACCGTGATGATATAATTGGATATCATGGCAGCCAAACAAAAGCAGGCCGAAGAAAAACAGAATCTGGCTATTTTCTGTCCATGTTGCATAAAGAAACACAATCATAGAGAATGTTTGTTAGATATGATACAAACTGTTAGGCCCCTATACTACTAGTGTAAACCCTTATTGTTATTAGTACAACCCCCTCATTATATTTTTGTACCCATGTAGTCCCCATATTGTTATTATTGTGCCCTTACATTGTTATTATTATTATGTCGGCTCTCATTATATTATGACCCCTTAGACTCCTACAAATAGAAAGGAGGTATTGTCATTTGTATCATCCAATAATTGTTCATTTGTGTAATGTAAAGGAGGTTTCCCCCTCAAAGAGGCTTACTTATAAGGCATTCATCTATCTTTTCTATCTTTTTGTGAGCTGGTTTCATAGCATTTGGTATTAGAGCTTTGGATTCTAGGGTTTCACTACTCCAAACAGGTCATCGTGCAATTTTCTCGATAACTTTGTTTTTGCAAAGTTTCAGAAGCTAAAAAAAACCCATTTGAGAAGAACCCAATCTGAACTATGGGTCCAAATTGCAGGTCTTGTGTCACTATATTTGCGGATATATGATCTGAGGAAGTTAGGGTTTTTGCGGACTCTTTAATTACATCTTAAACAAGTGACCTTGGGAAAATCGTCATAGCTTTCTCTCTGAGCATCAAATTGAAATGTCGTAAGAAGTTACAAAAAGAGGATGGATTGTAGTTTCCTATGTATATTTTTTAGATCCGAAGGTCAAAACAGTCACACGTGGCACTTCATAAAATGTCGCTCTTCTAAAAAGGTATATAACCAGGTTATTTTGGGAGATTGTGCATAGAAATTTCTTGGAGAATCCAATTTCAATCAGACTAGTGGCATTGTAAAGAGGATGCAGAGGGATATTGCAGGTCATGATTGTAGAACTGGAAGATCCGAAATTACAAAGTTACAATCGTTTCAAGATCAAGCTCCTAAAATCAAGAAAAGGCAATATGAGGAAGTTTGATGGCAATGATCTGGTAAATTGGATACTACAGATGGAACAATATTTTGATCTATATGAGGTGAAAATGTTACAAAAGGTATTGTATCTTCATATTTAGAACCATATCAATTTTTATGGTATAAAGGGCTTTGTTCTCGTAATCCACTTGTTACATGGTCAATTTTCACTTAAGAAATGATTGCACATTATGAGGATACAAAGAGAAACACCTTCTTTAGCGAATTGATAAATCTCAAACAAAAGTGTTCAATGGTAGAGCACATTGAGGACTTCTAAAAATTGAATATAAGGGCAAATGATATTCCAGAGAAGCAAAGGATTTATGTCTTCATAGGTACTTTAAAGGGTAACATTCAACATGAGGTTCGCTTTTGGGAACCTGATTCATTGCAGAAGGCATTCAGGTGGGCAAGAAAAATTGTAAGGGAAATTATGGAAACAAGGAATCCCACCACTCACGATTATAATTATGGAAGTGTTTTTGCTCCTAGCCTTCCATAACCTACAAGGTTTACACCACAATAATTGGAAGAAAAATGAGAAAAAGGGCTTTGTTACAATTGTGATAGCAAATGCACTAAAGGTCATAAGTGTGCTGAGAAGAAATTATTTTACATAGATTATGAAGAGGAGGAAGAAAAGGATCAAGAAACATCAAAAGAAGAGGATGTATGCCAGGACCCAACCCTAGAGAAAGAAGAAATGAATTAGACCATATCTTGTAAATCATTGGCAAGAATTACCACTCCTCAAACTCTCAAGATAGAAGAACATATCAAGAAGAAAAAGGTGCAAGAAGTGAAAG